>JAFBJR010001711.1:646808-716372 GCA_016785285.1 Brachirus orientalis | reverse complement strand
AACAAGATGTGCTTTAACTGCAGACTTTCAGCTTTAATTTGTATTTACATCCAAATCAGGTGAACGGTGTAGGAATTACAACAGTTTGTATATGTGCCTCCCACCTTTTAAGTCCCAAAAGTAATGGGACAAAATGACAATCATAAATCAAACTTTCACTTTTTAATACTTAGTTGCAAATCCTTTGCAGTGAATTACAGCCTGAAGTCTGGAACGCATAGACATCACCAGATGCTGGGTTTCATCCCTGGTGATGCTCTGTCAGGCCTCTACTGCAACTGTCTTCAGTTCCTGCTTGTTCTTGGGGCATTTTCCCTTCAGTTTTGTCTTCAGCATGTGAAAGCCATGCTCAATCAGATTCAGGTCAGGTGGTTGACTTGGCCATTGCATAATATTCCACTTCTTTGCCCTAAAAAACTTTTTTCGGGTCACTGTCCATCTGCACTGTGAAGTGCCGTCCAATGAGTTCTGAAGCATTTGGCTGAATACGAGCAGATAATATTGGCCGAAACACTTCAGAATTCATCCTGCTGCTTTTGTCAACAGTCACATCATCAATAAATACAAGGGAACCAGTTCCACTGGCAGCCATACATGCCCACGCCATGACACTACCACCACCATGCTTCACTGATGAGGTGGTATGCTCTGGATCACGAGCTGTTACTTTTCTTCTCCATACTCTTCTCTTCCCATCACTCTGGTACAAGTTGATCTTTGTTTTATCTGTCCATAGAATGTTGTTCCAGAACTGTGAAGGTTTTTTTAGATATGTTTGGCAAACTCTAATCTGGCCCTCCTGTTTTTGAGGCTCACCAATGGTTTACATCTTGTGGTGAACCCTCTGTATTCACTCTGGTGAAGTCTTCTCTTGATTGTTGACTTTGACACACATACACCTACCTCCCGGAAAGTGTTCTTGATCTGGCCAACTGTTGTGAAGGGAGGGAAAGAATTCTTTGGTCATCCACCACCGTTGTTTTCCGTGGTCTTCTGGGTCTTTTGGTGTTGCTGAGCTGAGCTTTGCTGATAGTGACAGCTCTTTGGATCTCATATTGAGAGTTGACAGCAACAGATACCAAATGCAAATAGCACACTTGAAATGAACTCTAGACCTTTTATCTGCTCCTTATAAATCGGATAATGAGGGAATAACACACACCTGGCCATGGAACAGCTGAGCAGCCAATTGTCCCATTACTTTTGGTCCCTTAAAAAGTGGGAGGCACATATACAAACTCTTGTAATTCCTACACCGTTCACCTGATTTGGATGTAAATACTCTCAAATTAAAGTTGAAAATCTGCAGTTAAAGTACATCTTGTTCATTTCAAATGCATTGTGGTGGTGTATAGAGCCAAAAAGATTAGAATTGTGTCGATGTCCCAAGATTTATGGACCTGACTGTATACACAAAAACACATGTGCTAAAACTCCTGGGTTTCTGAAGGTGTTTTACTTGGGACGTTGGTGCAGAATTTGGTGGAAAAACTCCAATCCAGGACAAAACTCCAATCCAGGACATCCCTGGATTTTATTTCCCATCATCCAACAGTATTGTAGCAGCCTTTTCATGAAGCCATTTCCCTTCCACAAGAAGCCAGACACAACTGACAATGAAATATTCCTCTCTGTGCTGGTCTGGGTTAAAACCTGGCTTGAGAACAACTTTTATTCATTTTCTGCACTGCAGCTGTTGCAGTGTCCTGTTGCTTTTGATCAGACAAATATACATTAGCTGTGATTCATGTTATAAAGGCCTGCATTTATCTGAATTACTTTAGCTTTCGGTTCTTTTAGTTTGGGGATTTACATGGGTAACAACCACATTATCATTGTAAGAAAATATTGGGCTGAAAGAAAAAGTATGCTTGAAAATGAAGGGTTGCTCAATGTGTGGAGTGTACCTACAAGTGTGGGTGTCTAAGTGTCTAATTTGATCATATGTGGTTTATTTTTCAATATCGTCTCTTGTGACGATATCGAAATATCGTCTCTAATTACTGCTTCAGTGTTGCAGCACTTGGATGCCCTTGGTATAGAAGCTCTAATTCTGAGAGTTAAAAAAGTCCTCAATGGCATATCTGTCCACTGCATGGGTTGCCTTTTGTCTCTGGCTCTAAGTGGTGGACCCAACTATCATCCTGGGTAAGGAAATGTTCAAGGAAACCAGCTGGATCTGCTTCAAATTGTACCATGTTCCCCTGCAACATGACCAACCTGGTGTGTTTTTGATCCGGGGTCAAAAACTGTGGCACCCACCAGGGGGAAACCTTCAACATGTCAAGTTTGTTGTGTTCAGGATGTTTTCTGCTCCTTCACAGGAGATGTTTACCACATTGGCTATCTGATTAATGTTTGTCACCCATCACCGTGTGGTGAACAACCATCAATGTTTTTTTAGGGTGGTCGCTTTGGCAAGACGTCTGGACCTTGGGTCATCTTCAAGGCTCTCCCTACCCTTCTGGAATTCACCTGCTCACTATTGCACAGTTGATAAAAATGGAGCATCATTCCCTAATGTAGCCACAATAGCAGGGATAATGTTCTAATCAATGGACTAATCTCTTCTTCAGCATATGTTTGGTAACACCACGCTGCCAAATTTTGTCCATGTTCATGATATATCTCTTGTATTTATTTACGTTATTTAAGTCTTATATTAGCTACCAAAATGTGGGTTTATCTGGAAGACAACAATGCAGTTAGTGTCACAAAAGGTTGAATTTAGTGAATGCTAAGTTTCATTGCTCTTGCATGACTCCCACTTAGTCAGCCAATGAACTTTTCAGCCTACCCTTGTAATTTCTAAGGCATACTTTTGACATGAACACTGGTAAATGCTGCAGGCTGTCAAATGATATACGTTGCAGCCACAACCTATTAGGTACTGACCCACCATCACTAAAGGGGTCAGTTTCAACAAATACCAAGCCATGACTAATTAAATCTCTACTTCCACTGTGAAAAGAAAGGAATTTAAGCCTAACAGACATGTCACCCTGCCTGAGATATCTTTCCCTTTTCATTTGTGAGCTGTAATAAAATTAAATACAAAAAAGCATGCATTGATAACAATCAGCAATATTAACGGTGAACAGTACTGCAGTTGTACCAGTGATAAGCCTGGCATCCATATCAGTTGTCAAAGCAATTCATCTATTCTTCAAGCAATCAGCTAATTATCTGATTAACGACAGGGCGAATGGATTGCAATCCAATTTGAAAAGGACACACGTTCCTTTAGTTTGGGTTTTTGTTGCTTTATTAACTGTATCTAGCGGCAAGAATTACACAAGAAGAGCCGGCAAAAAAATCTGTCAGAAAGACACTCAATTAGTTGGAGCTGGAGGACAGCATCGGAAAGCAATTATCTCCAGTTACGAGGCTTGTGAGACAGCTCTGAAAACCAACTCTCCTTAACTGTATTGTAAACCTACACTTTACCATTTGTTTTGTTATAAAACCCACATTGTGCAACAGTTTAAATCCACAGTGGGGACCAACTTAAGAAAGGAGCCGTGTTATTTGTCTATGATTTCAAAAGATGCCCTTCATCAGTCTTAAAAATCAGGTCCAGTCTACACACAAGACAAATTTTTTTTCTTAGATTGGTAGAAAGAACACACAAAAAAACCAATGTTATTTCCTGATGAAGCAAAAATTAATCCTATAATGAATACTGTTAACCTCAAATTTTTATCAAGTAGGCATTTAATTTACCCAGAAAAAGGAAATATCACTATTTTCAAATGAAATCAGTAAGGATTAAGTTGATCTGTGCAGCCCTTTTATTTTTATTTAAAAAAATGTGTCTAGCTGTGATAGAGGAAAGACTTTTGTTGCTTCTTGTGTTTCATCCAATTTAATTTCTAAAGGAAAGTGTCTAATTTGGGCCAAATCATGCAATATCCTCTTCTGAATTGGACATGGTTACATGCCGAGTAATGACAGGGGAATTGAGCACAACACTGATCAGGTTTAATTTTATAAAATGCACAGTTCAAATTATTATTATTATTTTCATTGATGACTTGTTAATTTCTTTAACATGGATGATGCAGCACAAAAAAGTCATTTGGCTTATATGGAAAGACTGATTAATTGATTACTAAATTAACCATTAACTAATTTATCTGTATGAATGTTTTTTTTTAATACAATTAAAACAGGTTTTACACTTTTTCAGCTTCTTAAAAGTAGTTATTTTCTGCTTTCTTTACTCCATATAACAAAGAAATTATTAAAACTGAATAAGTTTGGTTTGTGGAGAGAAGTCATTTAAAAATATTTTTTTTAGGTTTGAAAACATTTTGCAACATTTCGGACATTTTATGAACCAAACAAGTAATCAGCTAATCGAGAATCAATTGTTTTGCACAAAACAAAAATACAGCGAGACTGTGAACATGGCAAATGTCAGTTTTTCTTTTCCTTAATGTGCCAAAACAAACAAAAAAAAAAGACAGAAAAGAAACTGAGACCCAAAACCACAGTAAAGCCTAACTGTTGCATATTACTTGCGATTAAGATCCAAGTAAACACAAATTGGAAAACAGGGCTAAGCAGTGTAGATTCATTCGACATGGTGATGGATCTGTGTGGCTAAAGGCTGGTTATTGCTATGGAAACATCCCAATGGCAGCTTGTATCTATCACTGAAAAAAAAACAAAAAAAACACTGACACAAACAAATCTAAGCTGTTGCTGACCTGATGAAGAATCTCTGAGAGCATTACCAGTGGCAAGAAAGAAAAGTATCTATTGCGAAGAAAATGCTCTGAAAACCATTCATTCGGCTGAAGGAATGGGCAACAACAAAATAATTATAGTGGAGGAAAAAATGTATTGGGAAAACTTCGGGGAAATTAAGAATATTTTCAGAAACCAGGAGTACAGTGAGGGAGTGAGAGGCTACAGTCACCTGAAATGCACACAATGTGTGGGAGGGCAGCACCCTCCAGCTGACCTTTTAGAAAAACTGTCACTGAGTTGTGATTGCAAGAGTTCGATCAACCGCTGGAGGAAAAAAAAAAAAAAAAAACAACTACCTGATGTAATGATCTCTGTGAGTTGTAGTTAGAGGACATTGGCTGATGCAAAATCCACCAGAAATGCTACTGTGGCTCACTCCTCCATCTTAGGGCTCTGCTTTATTACAGCAAACACACAATCTGCTCGAGTACACCTACGACACACTCTGCCTCCCTCCCTCTTGTCACACAACACACAGAAACGAGGTGAGAACCAAAGCCCACAGAAGAAGAGCAGGTGGGTGTACATTATCTGGAGTGAGAAACAATTTGTTCTGGCCATCTCCGGCTTCTGTGCTACAGTGATCTCCCCGAGTAGCGGCATATCAGCGGGCAGCAGCTATTGAGTGGGTGGTGGGCATTACACAACCTGGCTTCAGAACCTACACAGGCCACTCCAAAGACCGGGCTCATTGAGCGAGGAAAAAAAAAAAAAAAAAAAAAAAAACGGCAACGCAGACGGTGCCAGCTCATGTTTTGATTGTGACTACATAACAATATCAGAGGTTTTATGATTGCTCTCTCTCTCTCTCTTTCTCTCAGGGAGATTACATCCTGCAGGGAAGGCGCGGACGGAGTTTACATTCTGCTGTCAATATGAATCTCTATATGATGTATCAAATATATATACAATTTTAGACTCTGGCAGACAGTAATTCCTTACAAACTAAAAGCAACAAAAAAAAAAAGAAAATTGCAAATACAAAATGGCAAAACAAGCAAACCACTACTAACAAGCCAGTTTTTGCCTGTGTTCTCCAGTTTACATATTACTTTAAAAACATGGCATAATTTGCTATTTACTAAATGGACCATTTTTAATTTTAAATGAAATATATTTATATCTGCTATAACACAAATAAATAGGCTTAGGATGAAATAAGTGTTATTAAGTGACTTTTTAAAAAAAAATATAAATCTGCCAATTCCATGTATTTTTAATCATTATATATAATATTTAGTGTATTTCACTAATGTATTCAATAAAATAAATGTGATGATTATCAGTGCAATAGTACTGTGGAGGTACATCTCAAATCAAAAGTTTTCACTTTTCTTTTACACACCAGCCGCTAACAGGGCCGAGTACCTGCACTCCAAACAAGGGCACGAGCAGTGGAGAAGCTTCCTGTTGCCTGGCGATGTGGCTGGAGGAGCTTTATTGGTGGGTGACTTGTGTGAAGGCCATAAGAGCAGCTTGTACTCAGTGGCCTAAGCCAGCACTGTTCACCTCTCTCTCTCTCTCAGTCACTCACTCACACACGTACACACACACACACACACACACACCCACCCTTCCTTCCCTCCATGAAAACCCCACCTGCCATCTGGCCCAACCAGGAAGAAATAGAGATAGCTGACATGTCATGGTGTTTTGCATCGAAGACAAATATTTACATACTAATTTGCAGACCCAGTGTCGAGCTGGAATTGGATGTTTGCTAACGGACAGAGTGAAGGGAGTGTCCCTGAGAGGGACACAGAAAGGTAAAACATGGCAGACAGAGGGAAGAAGAGTGTTGAAGCACAGATTATGTTTATAACAACAAGTAGGTGACTTTGTGATGGTGTCACTGAGGGAGAAACGGCAGGTTCACATAAACGCGCAACAGAGAAATCCTTGTGGACAAGGTCTACTAAGTGGGAGTGGGGTTGCAACACGGGTGTTGAGTGGGAGGGAAAGAAGTGCTTCATCGCCAAGCTCATGTTCACATGAACACACACGCAATCTGGGTTTCCTCATCTTCAGAGGACATTACATTGACTTGTACTCATTTCCTGTAAACTTACTCTAACCCTAACCCTCTAACCTTAACATAACTACTACTGGCCTAACCTTAATCTAACCCTAACTAGAGGTTGGAGAAATCATCTACAGTATTTTCCAAAGCATCCCAATCCACTCTTAAAAAATAAAATCATAAAAAGATTATGAAACAGCCATGATGATAAGAAAATAAATTAGAATCAACTTAATGTTGAAAGTATAGATGCCCAAAGTATGTGTCATTATGCTCAATGCGCATTAGCCAATAAAGTGGTTAAACGTCACACAACGTAATGTGTCGCAAGCTTGAGCAAGAATGGTTGAGTGACATATCACTAAAGTGTAAAATCTGACAAGCACAATCTGGATTAAAAGCTGACATACAGGGGAAGAAGTGAGCTGGACAAAAGCCACACAATATGTACGCTGTGTGTTGCTTAAGTACGTACTTAAGCAACAACATGTTACGTTACCATATGCTGTTCCATTTTGTTTTAGTAAAACTAAATACAATTGAATATTTAATGCTGGATCTTTAAATACACATTTTTTATTGCTTTAGAATGATAATCGAATCAAATTGTGAGTTACGTAAAGATTCCTAACCATAACCTCATCCTAACCATTCACCATGTCTTCACCTTAAAATATAATAATTTACATCATGGGGAGTTGCTTTTTGTCCCCATAATGTGAGTGTGTAAACAGAGTTAGGTCCCCTCAACATGAGTAATACCTGGAACACACATATACACCTCCACATCATTTTAAGTGTTACAACATTTTAACTCACAAGCTTCTCAGTATTTTAATGAAAATCTAACACTATGGGTCAACACAAGTGCACTTAAAACATTAGTCAGCAATCCCATCCGACCCATGTCCAATGCCACATTTTCGAGACGGCATTGTCATATTTGAATTAGGGCTGCAACTAAAGACTACTTTTTTAATAATTGATTAATCTGTTGATCAATTTTTTCTTAATCAAGTAATCAGATTAGATCATCAAATTTTTCCAAACCTAAAAACAATTCTCAAAAGGTTTTGTCCACATTCCAAAATTATTCAGTTTTAATGATTTCTTTGTGATATGGAGCAAAGAAAGATTTTTGTTGTGATCATAGGCACACTTTCCTTCTGTGCATAAGTGCGTGACTTTTTTATTATTATTTTTTTACAAATAGAACCTCTACCACTCAATTAAAATTCAATTTGGGTGTTTTGGTTTAAAATGGAGGATCTTGTTGCAGAGTTTCCATGTGAGGTAGAATTTAATTTGCTTGGTGCACAGCTACATGGAGCGATTATTCCCTCTATGTTACACACTCGCAAACCCAAAGATGTAGGCAGCTCATTAATCATTATCCAAACCTGTTTGCATCTTTTTTGTTAAGCCTCACTCTTTCTAACAGCTGGACATGATATTCTCCAAACATAAGGACCTCAGTAAATATTGCAGACCCTTGCTTTTGTCCGAAATTATACAATTGAGGATGCAAATAAGAGTGAAGCCTGTCTAATATGAGCATGGTTCACTCTGGATCATGTTTCGGGAACGATCACACTGATCTGGGAAATGATGGGTTGCCATAGATGGGTCGGTCTCTGCCTCTGATTATGATGACATCAAAGACGCCTCATCAGAAAGTCTAATGGAGGAACAGTCCAGAAGGGACAATGGAGGACACTTGACCAGGGGAAAAGACAAAAAATGCATTGAACCAGTCTGAGCAGTGAACCTGTTCACACCACAGATGCAGGGATGAATGAGGTGATACCAAAAGAAAACTGGGAAAATGTGTACCCTACAAACTAATGAGAGAACATGTTTTAGTTTTGCTGTGGTGCTTGGTAGTAAAATGTGACAAAAGAGGAGGGCGAACTCACCTATTAATCACAGATATTCCATTGAGCTTTTCCATTTTAAAAGAATGATTTAATGCAAATAAGAGTGTGAACCAAGCCAAACTGCATAAACTAAGGTTGACTGCTCCTAAAATAACAAACACAGTGTTGGCTAACTGCATGACCCCATTAAATTACTTTAATTAAATAATAGAAAGAGAACACACTCGTGTATGTGCATGTATGTGTCTCTATTTAAACACATGTCTACAAGTAAATATCCTAATGCATAAAACAAACAGATGGGGCAGCGCAAGTTATTTTAAGTAAGCAGAGTGCAATCTAAATTGTGATTTGGACTCGTGTACTCTTATTTCTTTTGGCAATGCTACAGTGGTTTGAAATACACTAATGATAAAAACTCATTTTTGAGTGCAACGCAATGAATAATTATGCATAAGAATATTACAAAAAAAATTACAGTATTGTGAATCGCAAAATGTATTTTGAAACAGGGATTTCAACTGATTAAATGTGAGTGTGGTTGAGAATTTTTCTTTTTATTGTCGTGATGATTTTATATTTTTCCCAGTATTGTTTTTTTTTATACCTTTTGTAGTAATTTTAGTTAAGGCTGGAATAACTAATCAATTTATCGATTATTGATTACTAATTGATAATCAAATAATGGGTTTGAGTTTTTTAACAATTAAAAACAAGTTCTCGGAATTTTCTGCTTACTGAATGAGATAATTTTCTGGATTCTTTGCTTCATATAACAAAGAAATCATTAAAACTGAATAAGTTTGGGGTTTGGACAAAACAAGACATTTGAGAACATCATCATTGATCAACATTTTTATGCATTTTCAGACATGAAGATTCTGTTCGTATCCATGACTTATATTCTTGTTATTTTGCACCAGCAAGGACAGCAACCCAGTTTAATTGTACTAGAATATGAATAAGGTTTATACTGTATATATCTCTGTCTATACATTAACATTGGAGGAACTCTCTCCTGACCTGTCACAGGAGCATCGATGTCCAGCAAGTTCTTCTCTGAACGCAGGATTGCAGCGCCCTCTCCTATGAGCCTCAGAGCGACTGCCTCTTCCACGCGGCCCTCCTTGGTTAGGTGAGCTTTCAGCACGTCCACTTTGGGCTTCCCCTCGCTGTCAAACACCTCTTTAGCCGTCAGCCGGTGACTGGGGGGGAAGGGGACAGCTGCAACAGTAAGACGAAGAAGAAAAACTTAATTATCACGGTTTATAACATGTCTGCGGAGCTTTTATATACACTGACAATAGGCTTGTGGGGACACACTCTTAATTCCACATCACATTGAAGCCGTTTGATAACAAGGTTCTTTGTAGCTTCCAGGGGAGTGACTCGCAGCAGGAGAGGGAGTCAGCGTTCACTTCCATGCTTCCAGCCCTCCCTCTGAAATAATTTACCAGATTGCTGCTACGATCTGTGACTCATTCAATTCCCAATATTTATAACAGATCCACATAGTTTCTGGTTTGCTTGGCAATATTCATAGATTACACTTTGAAAATAAAGATGTCTACTGTTTTATTAACATAAAATAAGGACAAAACCTTGCTGGGTTTAGTGTGTAACCATCGCTATATTTAATAGAGTTTCACATGCTGTTTTCAGTGTGTGAAGCTATGTAGAGACATAATATTCAGACTGACACATATTTACTTACATAAGATTAAAATGAAGTCTTGAGGGCATCGGCATTAATTAAAATAATTAAACCCATAAAGCGTCTTTGTTGCAGGGAATTTCTGTTAAAAGTGCTTCATAAAACAAGTCACAATATCAGAGTTCCTCTTTGGCACAGAGACTTGTGAGTTGTTCAATCTAATCAAAAGCACAGACATTATGCAGTGCACATTTTCTTCACAAACAGCCCAGTGAGCCCCAGACTCTTAATGAAAAACTTAACCTTAACAAAAAGAGAGAAACCCCTCAAAGAAACTCTTAGTCTTGGAAACGGAACTTGTGAATTTGATGTCATAGCTTACATAAGGCTGGGCAATATATGGATATTATATATATTGTGAGAGACAAGATATTGTCTTAGATTTTGGATATCTTCATAACTGTATTGTAAGATCATATAATACTAACCATAAACAGTAGATATTTTATTTTACACAGCCTTAAGCCGATATCAAACGAATAAAAAGGCACTTCACATTTAAATGACACCATTATATAGAGGAAATTTTAGTGGCCTTCACATAAGCAAAAGCCTCTCATGTGTTAATAGGTCCTTTTGACCCTTGACCTCACCAGTGTATTACTTAGTGACAGAAAAGAAAGATAATTAGAGACCACATTCTGTGGACTTTTCCAATTCAGCGGCTTCACAGTTAAAAAAAAAAAAAGAAAAAAAAGACAAGCTCTTAATTAACATCCACTTGCAGACTGTACAGCACATGGGTGTGACACGGTACTAAGACAGCAGCAAAGGCTGTGTTATCGTGTAATCTGTGCTGAATCTGTGTCACACTGTGCCTAGTGACAGTGTTTTGGATGTGGACTGCAGTGATGACGTTAAAGCTCTCTAACAGGTGTATGTTATAACTGCAGGCTCACTGGACTCTTCTTCTTTCATCTTCTCCCTTTAGGGGGTGCCACAGTGGATCATCTGCCTCCATCTTCTCCTATCTCTTGCGACATTCTTCCAGGGTTCTCACACCTTGGTTAACATCAAATGTAAGGACTTTTCAAGGACTTTCCAGGACCGATTTCCTCAAATTCAAGGACTGAATGTACTGACATAGCTTAATTTTGGAGGGCAACTTATAAGAGCCACTTCACCCATGGGGTCCACTTTTACTGATTTGCATTTCTCAGACATCAAGTCATGCACCCTCTCTTGCTTAACGTTACTCGCTCATTGTTCTGCATGGAACGGTGTCCACAACACTGCTAGTAGTTTCAACTCAGTGTTTGTTCTGCGTCGGCCTAGACTACGTACATCGATTTTCTACTTTTGAGGAGACAATTAATGAGTTGTAACTCAGACAATTACCACCCCATTTTTAAAGGATACGCTCCATGCTCAGTTGTGCTTCAGGTCATCTTCTGAAACAATATAAACCCAGTGTGTGCCCACAGGTATCTGGGGCACTCAGAAATCCCCATCTGAGATAGAGTTACCACAGGCCCCAGGTTGGCCTCCTCTGAGCACCTGCTGTGCAACTCTAGCCTGAGGCCAAGGCCCTGGAGCTTGAACGACTATGTCATGCTGACCCATGAAATGTATAACGCGGTTGAATGGGGCTATTTTCCACCTGAACAGAAACCCATTTGGAAATGATCTTCCAACATGACAACATCCCAAATACCTAGCAGGTGATTAGAAGTTCAAGTATGTTGAGTTTAGTCAGCTGTCATAAAAAAAAGTGTTTACTCTCATTTACTGTTATTTATTTAACTTAGATCATGTTGTTACCCAATTGAAAACGACAGCAATGACAGGTCAACTGCCTTAATGGACCACTACAGTTATGCACTTACTTTTTTTAAAGTGTAACTAAACCCCAAAATCACTTTTTCCAGGTATAAACCAGTGTATATGGGTAATGTTATTAGTGTTTTTCATTACCCTCTTGTCCAATCAGTGCAAGGCTCATTGTCCCAGACTCCCCCCCCCTTTTTTAAACGTTCTCTCTACATTATGTGATGTGAGGTGTGAGCAGCACCTTGTTCGACAGCTAAAACTCGGTGTCAGATTTGACTGCCAGACCACCCCCCCACTTCAACCTTCAACCAAGTTTCCTGAGGAAGATTAATGGGAAACCCCCAAATGTTTTTCAAAAATGCTGTATTTAGACCATGCTAAACATGCGCATAAAGAAGTGATGCAACACAATGTAAAACCTTTGAGATTATATATTCATTGTCTATCACGAAAGGTGGACAGGTCACAATCGCAGGGCACAGAGGAAATCCATATTTCTAATCAACTTAACGACATTTTAGCCACCTTTAATGACATCATCTGCGATTACATCTGGGGCAAAAACTTGCAATACTACTTAGCCAGTGTGTCGTTTTTTGTTTTGTTTCTTATCGAGTATTTATGTGTCACAACAACTCCTTGCAGTTAGCTGCGATTCTGCTGTCAAAGCTCTCTCCGTAAACACATATGAGAACCAAACAAGAAAACAATTCCCATAACCTATGCTGCTTCCCAACACCATCAGACTGGGACTTTTGTTATTGTTTTTGAGTGAGAGGCCCCGAGTGGCAGATATAGGTGTCATAGGTACCATTAAATGCTCATTGCTCAATATCTGCTCTAATCAAAGTAACAAAACATAAATTATTCACTTTCTATTGCTTTATCATGCACATAAGAGTCTCGAGAGGGGTGCACCAGCCAATCCCTGCTGACATAGGGCGACACCCTGGACAGGTTGCCAGTCCAAGCCACATGACATTGTTCTTCAAAAGGAACTTGCATGGAAGCTGTGGTTGTTGGCACACTGGCACCCCCAACACATCATCCCTCCATTTCCTACTGCCACGACAATGGAAACACTGTGAACTTTCCCCTTGTGGAATTTCTAACAACCCCCTATTAACATGAGTAACACCCACCTCTGCCAAAACATTACATGGCATGTTGTAATTGTGGGTTCTATACTGTAAAGAAAAGGGCGTGACTCCAATGACAAACAAAAAAAAAAAAAGAAAAGTCCCAATCTGAGGAAAAAGTACAACCTGGATTAACAACAACTCAGTTCATCAAGGAAACTTGTTGTGTTCATTTATATGAACAAAGAAAATTAATGGTGGTGTCACAAACCTGTTTATGCAATGGGCCACATATTTCTCAGTCAGTGCGGTAATTAGCCAAACATGAGCCACTGTTAAAAAGAAAATAGCAAAACCTGAACTTCTATCCTCAAAAGCAAGAACATCTGACACATTCCTTCAAAAAAAACAGTTGAATGTTGTAAATAGCAATGTATCGCCCTGTTTCATACTGGGCTTATGCAGCTGTGAGAGCATAAACTGACCCGAGGCAATGTGCCTGGAACTGGAGAATGACTCCAAAATAGTCTCCATTAGCCCGTAGCTTTTTTGCCTTCATTAATTTTACCATTTCTCTGTGTTCCCTTCTGTTATGTAAGCACTGCAGCCTTGAGAGAGAGAGAGTGTGCAAGAGTGTGAGAGAGAGAGAGAGAGAGAGAGAGACTGAAAAAAATGATTTAAAGTAACACAATGTAGGCTTTGCTCTCAGGTCAGCCTACAGTGGGGAATTAATACTGGGACTGAGACGTGTGCTGTAAAGTCAGATTTTGTAGTTCTTTTTGTGTCATTATGGTAGTACAGGAAAAGATGGATGCAGATGACCCACTGTGATGACCGCTGTGTTTCTTTCATGGTATGGTTCGGTCTGGTACAGTACTGATGTCTTTCTGATGCCCGATCAGCTGACCTTACGTAATATTGTACTCTGGTACCCCAAAGGAAGATTGCCAAAGAATGGAACTATAGGGTCTGGTTATTTTGGTACTATTCTTAATAGAAATGCAAAAAAAGACTGTACCATACTGTACCAATCCAAAACATTCCACTTGAAACAAGGCTTTAAATCAAGAAACCCAAAGAAGAAGAAGAAGAAGATGGTGCCAACCCGAAGGTCAACAGTGCCAATGCAGTTTTTACAATCTTTCATCTTTCTGTAAGCTGATGTTGTATCAAAATTATCTATTTGAAGTCCTTAATCCTACATTGTGCTGCTTTAACTTTGTCTGATGTGACATGCTAAATCAACGTGACACATATTTACTGAAGTATAATATACTGTGAGGGTCAGCAGGATTTATATCATTGTTTAACAATTTGCTTTTTAAAGTGGATTATCACGTTATTAAATTAGAATTTTGCGCTCACAAAGCTTAAGATCATCAATCCCTTGTAGCCACATTTATTCAAGCTGCAAACATGAATGGAATAATTTCAAGGAGATTAGTGGAGACACCGAGGTGTGATTTTTCTTGACAAGTGTGCACCTGCCGTGGCAGTGCACCTGACTTTACTGGGAAGCAGAGGGAAATCAGGTCGGTGCAGTTCAGAGCTGAGGCAATCTCTCTGAGGAACGAGACAGCGGGTGGTGTGTGCAGTCATATGGAGTTGGACAGATCAGCTTAATTGGACAACGTGAGACAGACTGTTGCAGAGCTCACCAAGTGGCTCCTGGCTTCATTTACTGAAGAACACAGAATGCAACTGTGAGTCTGGACTGATCTGGCAGTTCAGTTTGCAAAACCAGAATATCATTTTCCTTCCTCGCCTTGTCGGTCTCTCTAAAGTTGTGTTTGCTGTACCACTGAGTTTGCTGAGTAAAAACTGAAAAAAAAAAAAAAACTAAAGAAAAGAAACCCCCAAATCAGGAAAAAAGAATTATATGCCTTTACTTTGTGGTTATATAGTATCAGAAACCCTTTAAAAAAAAGTTGTTTTTTATATGATACACTGCTACTCACAATATCTTATTAGTGCCACTACTGACATAGTGCTGCAAAGCAATACTTGCAGCAAATACTAGCGATGTTTACATCTGCAAAATTTCTTCAGTCCAAAGAGAATAGTTCTGATAGTTTACATAGATGCAAAATTAAAATGATCAAATTGTGCTGTGTGTTTAGTCACAATGGACTATCCTGACATGCACAGTGTTGTCTTTTTCTCTGGAAGTAAAAGCAGAAGAAGAAGCTTCACCTCTGCTTCTACAATAAAGAAATGCTGCACACAAACGCTGTCATCCCCTGGCTGTCCAATGTCTGTCTCAATGTCCTCCTCTTCTGCATCTATGACTTTTGTGTGTGTTCATTATTCAGAAAATGCTGAAAATTTATTGGATTAAAAAATATTAATTGATAAAGCAATCGTCACAGTAATCAATTATGAAAATAATCATTAGTTGCAGCCCTATACTGATCTATAGTAATAACTTATTTTTGTTTGAAAAAAAATGTAAGTGGGAATTTGTCTGAGCTGGGCTGGGATTGTGGCCAGTGAGTGGGCAATGACACAACAAATGAAATCCTTTAAAAAAAAAAAAAAAAGCACACACACACAAATACAGCAGACTGCTTGGCAAGAAAAGCAACAACCAATGATGCATTCTTTCAATTCCAGAGCCAGAAATGCACTTTCTTCGATGCACAGCATCTTCCCATCAGATGGTGAATTGATCCCCAAGAAAGTGCTGATGGCGCATGATGCAGCAGGAGACTCTGGTCGTCACCGCCCACATCCAAGACAACGCCCACTTCCACCACACAAGCCAACACTAGCAGTTTTTCTCCCCTAAGACTCAGCATGACCAGTGGAAATCTCAGCTGGACCGGAGTGAGAACAAAGACTCCAGAACTATGTGAGTGCAACAAAGGCCAGTTCATACCAAACTAACAGAAGTAACCTGACTGTGTGATCATATATTAGTATGCAAAAGGCAGTGCAGCATCTGATCTAACATGTGATAATGATTCATACCTACATACGTAGCTTCCCTAAACACACCAAACAACAACTTGATCCATTTTCCCTTTCAAATGATGGTACTGTGCTTATTTTATACTGAGGCGAGGTATTAGAGGCAAGCTGGATCTCTGTTAAATGATTTAACTGGAAATCCACTATTTGATCAAGTGGTATGTTAAGACATGCAGCAGTATTAATTTGCCATATGCAGCATATGAAAAAAAAGAAAGAAATACACACTCTGCCACTGCCACACTGATAAGATTATGTGTGACATGAGTGGGAGAAAAAAAACAGCCAATAGCTCTTTTTCCACCAACATTTCCGGGAACTTTCATTACCAGGAACTTAATTACCTGGGTAAGATAATTCCTGGAAAACTGTGTGGTTTGCGTTTGTTGATGGCGTACAGTCAAAACATTTAACATGCGACATTTAATATGTGACAGATCCCTTGATTGTGTTTGTTTCCAAAACCTGTTTCATGATAATAAACAAGAATAAACTGTAAAACAATTACAAGACATAGTAGTAGTTTCTTCACATTGCGTTTGATGTGCATGGGAGGCTGCGTCATAATTCACATTCGAATCATTCGCACTTTCGCCCCATCTGGTTTGCAGAGACCTTTAGAACGATAGTAGTAGAGATACTGACGTGAAAACGCCTGACTGCCTCTAATAACACCAGAAAAGGAAACCACATTTGTAACTAGTCACTTCTTTGAAAAAGAGTCGCTACAAAGAGGGTTCCGAATACTAGCTATATATAGTGACGAAGTAGCTAAGTTTGCTTCATGGAAGCAGATGCAAAATGGCGTCCTTCTGAACACAGCCTCAGCTCTCCAAAGTTACTGGTAATCTTAAAAGTCTCTAGTCAGGCAAGAGTAGGTACTTCTTTTACCCCGGTTAATTTTGGTTTGGTTGAGCGCACCATATATAGGATTTTTGGATTGTTACACTCTTATCTGTCAGATATTTGACCCTGTGACTCTGACAAGCACCGGACCGATACCGATACTGATACTGAGTCTTTCATATTTGTGAAACGACCAATGTGTTGGAAGAAGTAGTGTGTCAAATCTCGTAGAGTCTAAGACATAATATGGCAACAAAATGAATTAGTCTACAACATGGAAGAT
The DNA here is from genome assembly GCA_016785285.1 of Brachirus orientalis. Classification (NCBI taxonomy): domain Eukaryota; kingdom Metazoa; phylum Chordata; class Actinopteri; order Pleuronectiformes; family Soleidae; genus Brachirus; species Brachirus orientalis. The sequence goes on along the minus strand of JAFBJR010001711.1, from coordinate 699,058 downwards.
GAAAATGCAACACATCTTAAAAAGGAGGTGTGTTAAGATACGCTGTATCGGTCAAACTCACTGGATTATCTATCAGACAGATTGAAAAGTCAAATGTGACATCAAATATCCTATATATATTATTGCTTCACAATTCACAGACTGAAAAATTGTTAATAAAAACCATAAACAGCATTTTACTTCAGCATTTTGTAGGCTGATTATTTCTTCTACATGGGAGAAGATTATTTGTTACAAAGTTGAAGAATTATGTCTCTGAAACAGCTTGTAATGGTTAATGCAAATGTCTTGTAAACAGCTCCATAGTTGTAAAGGTCTAAAATGACTGTATTAGACTGATATCAGTATTGGTATAATAATTCTCATGCAAGGTTTAGAGAAGAGAACTTAAAGATAGTGTATGAATTATTTCCAATGTGCATGAATTACCTTTTTTAATTTAAAACACAGATCAATCAAACATAGAACTGCCTTTGCGATTTGCAATATGTGTTATTTCAAATTGAGATTTTGATTTAAAAACCTATGATTGTCAAATTGTCAAAAGGGCACCGAGAGTGTGCAACTCACTCCCCGGCGATAGCTGAGGTTTGTTAATTCAATTACATAATGACATTGAATTAAAGCTGGAAATGTTAAGGATGTCCAGGATGAACAGAACCCATGAGTTTCTGTGGGCGGTCGGAAACACAGGATGCACCTCAACTTCGAATGTCATCTGAGCAGTTTTTTGCTTCATTTATACAGTACCACGGAGTCACTTCAGTAGCTGATTATCTGACGTACCTAATGTAAAAGACAGATCCTATGGCAACAAGGAGTTGCAGCAGCAGAAACAAAGGACACACCAAAATCACAACATGATTAACTTTTTGCAATATAATGCAATATTGTGCGATAAGAAAAAGTTGCATAACACATATTCTTGTCAAAAGGGCATCCAGCATAAAACTTTTGCCCAATCAAATATACGGATTACTGAAAACACTTCTGGCAAATGCTTTGCTTTTGCGACCCATAAAGGGAGAAGCCAAAAGCAAGTTTTCATATTTTTATATACAGTATGATGTGCCTCTTGTGGCCTGTAACCTAGCGCTTGTGTGTGAGTTTTGACAGACAAACGTTGGTGCTTGTTTATAGAGTTGTAATTATTTCCCCTTAGGGAGTCTTAGAATGCTCCCTTTTCACCTCAAAATTTCAAAAGTTTCACCCAGTTTGGCTCTCTTACTCTTCTTTTTTCCTAGAAAAACCGCTGTAAAAGGATGTGACTGACTTCTAAAAATCCTATATAATATGGTTAATCAATAATTCGGGCAGCTCAACATAGAAAGTAACCAATTAACACAATACAAATCACAGTTGCAAGGTGACACAACTCTGACAGTCCAGGGAGGTGTATTACAGTTACACCTCCATGGACTACAAAGACTTCACTGCCAAGCTTACACCACAGATGACTCATCTTAGAGCATTCATCTTATAAAAGTGTAAACAAACAGCTGAAGAAAAGAAAGAGTCTCAGACACATACATTTTTTTAAATGACTCAAAAAAGACTTTATATGAAAGGACGATAAAATAAATAGTCAAGGTGACAAGTGATCAATTAGTCCATGACAATTATCCGGGAACTAAATGAGCTATTGCCTGGACGAAAAGCCATTTCTTAAGCTTGCAGATTTTCTTTTTTTGCCAGTTAAGTCGTTAAAAAGACCAAGCACTCTGAGCGCTTAGAACCTGTTACACAAATCTGAAAAAACAGGTATTAACAGGCTGGATTGTGTCACTGAGCTGATGTAGCAGCTGAATCCATACACCTGGAGTCTGCAATATTAAATAGAGCTAAGAGGGGAAAAACTGTTGACATACGTACAAAAACTGACACTGTTTTTCCAGTATTACTCCACATAAGGTCAAGCTATGTAGAACATTGGCTGCCATCTGGACATCAGGGGGAAAAAAACAGAGATTCAAAAGGCCTCCAGGCTTTAGGACTAACGGTACAAAGGTCACCTCGATATTGGCATGAACCTCTTTACCATGCATTAGCAGGAATAGAAGGTGGCCCTGCACGAAACGCTTAGCGGAGCGTGGCTTTGAAGCTCGGAGCTTTTGAGTCAGGCAATTATATCTGTGTGCAGTATAGGAATGGAGTGGTTATTCCTGTGGTAGAGGCAGGAAGGAGAGCAGAGCCAACAGAACTCACCTTCTCTCACTGACAGACAAAAACTGGCGGGGCAACAGTGAGCAGAGCTGTCAAAACGACGAAATTTATCACTAAATTCAGGATAACACATTGAATCATTTGCGTACACAAACTCTCAATCATTCCTGTTAAGAACTTGTAATCTTGTACTGCATAAGTTCCTCAGTTTTTAATAATTCATGGCCCGAAATTACTACATTATGCCTCCAAATTAGCCCATTCATCCCCAGTCTCTCAAATTAGTAGCAGGACAGTGAATGAATTGCAGTAAGTTGGACTGGAAGACAAGAGTGTCACTGTGGTTAGTCCAGTCAGGAAGGAAATAGCACCCAGACTGTGTTTTAGAATAGTAATGCCCTCAAACTACTGAATTTATTTCCATGAGATTAATAGCTTCAAAGTTAAAACATGTGTCCTTGTTTTCTCAACACTTTACTACAACTGGAGCATAAATGTTCCTGGATAATTCACTGAAAAATATACCATATACGGTGCCAGATAAATGACAGTCTAAATGGTCCACTTTTTTTTCCTGCGAAACAATTATTAGGACATGTTATATTTGATGTTTTGGCACACTTTTTTAACCTACTTTTATTCAGCAGAACATTTTTGTGGCATATCTTCACTCCATTTGAAGTAACTTCCACTCTAACCAATGCAATTAGGCATATCTGAAATGATATAATGACTTTTCTACTAGCAGTAGAGGTGGGAGAAATCATCTATTTTCCAGTGCATCACGATTCTCTCTTAATTGCTAATGAAACAGCCATAACCAGAAAAATGAATTGAGGAAAAACATTTGGTTAAAAAAAATGAATCAACCGAATGTTGAATGTATAGATGCCCAACGTATGCGTCATTACTTTTAATATGCCTAACCAATAAACTGGTTAAACGTCACATGACGTAAAAGCTTGCATCATTGTATTAATAAATGCCAATGGAAGTAAAAACACTTTAATGATGGATCGTTTTTAAACAATTTATTCAAATTGTAAATTCTAAATATTCCGACCCCTAAGTGGCAGTGTCCTAAATCTCCAGTATGAAATGCAACCGAAAATGTGACCATGTTGCATATGTATATAGTATCAGCTTCGAGAGCATACCACATTTTTCTAACTACTTTAGTCTATGGCCTGTGGTCAGTCTCAATATCAATTTCATTTCTGACGACCATGAGTTTGATTTAAAGCTACGGTACTTACGGTACTTTAAAGAGCTGTTGACCATCATCATCTGCTACAGAGATATGAGCTTTTACATCACATTGACAAGCAGGAGCGATATTAGATAAAAGCGAGTAAAAGTGGTTGCCAGGGAAACAGTGCTGTGGAGTCTCATTCTAAATCTTTCATCCATCACAATATTGGCTCAAAAATTAGTCGCCAGCAGCCTGTTATTGCTCTGCAATGGTTTGATGAAATCTGCCTTTTCGTATTCCACCGGTACATGCTGAAAAAAATGGATACATCATTACAGTGCAGTGAAACCCAAACAACAGGAGTGTGATAGAGCATCTGACAACTGTTGGCTGTAATAACATGTATGGCTGACTGTACGCAGGCATTACTGCCATCACTGCCTGTCATCGAAAGATCCTCATTATTAAGACAGACAGGCCGCACACACGAAACAAAACAGTACTACACCCAAGACCTGCATCCCCCCTTGCATGGCTGTCAGGGTCGTCAAAGGCCATCAAGCTCTGACAGCAAATAGCCCATAGCAGCGTTTCACACTAGCACTAGCAACTGTAACATGCGGCTGACTGACAGGCGAAACGTTCATCCTGCTGTTGGCTCAACAGCTTTTTTTTTTTTAGACGAGATAAGTAGAAAGCAACAGCCGGTGATCAAAATGCACCGCTGCTCAGACAATACTCTCACTAAGACCTTGATTAATAAGTGAGGTTAGGGTTGAAGCGTGGGAGACTGTCACAGGCTGAGTGGAGGAATGAATGACTTTTCAAAGGGAAGTCCCTGCATTGGTTTTCTGGTGGTGATTGGGCGTGTGGTGAGCCGATCAATGACACAGTGAGAGGTCCCCAGAGATCTGGATCATGGCTGGCAAATGACTACAGTGATTTGGGCGCCAGGGTGGGGGGAGGTGCATTAGTCGGGGGGGGGGGGGCATAAAAATGCATCAATAGACAGCATGAAGAAAACGATAGTTGTGGAATGAGCAGCTGTCAATCCATCAAAAACCCTTCAGTCCCTGGCTAACACTCCACTGATACAATGTACCTGCACATATACCATTACCACACAGTAAATTACAGACTAGGACTGCAACTAATGATGATTTTTATAATCTGTTGATTATTTTTTCAATTGATTAGAAAACCAGCAAATATTAATTTAAGAAGCAGAAAATGGCCTGTTTTAATTTTTACAAAAGCAAAACACTCAAAATGATCAAATCGATTATTAAAACAGTTGATGATTAATTTAGTAACTGATTAACCATTGTCAGTGTCAAATTTGTACCTTATTAAAACAGATTTGATCATCGTGTGACTGACTTCTGTAAGTGTCATAATATTCAGTGTTTCTGAAATCAAGTACACAAAAAATAGTGTCTATAACGAGGTGCACACATTTTAGATTTGCAACTATAATTATGAACTTGAGAATTCTGAAATACTTAGTTTTTGCCAGCACATAATTAACATGTCCTGCTCAGCATTATTGAAAATAATAATCAATGAATTCCTCAGTCCTAAGTATTTAAACAAAAACAGGATTTTCACAATTATACATACATCAGTTCCTACATGCGTTACACAACAAAGCTTTATATACAGTCAAAGAGGACAAGGCAGCCTATCACATCAATAACAAAACGTTAAAAATGAAATGAAATGAACTATAAATTAGAGGTTTTCACTAAATGAAACTAGAAATGCAAGTATGCAAAATGCAAATAAGTCTGTTTCAAGATTGCATTTCTTGACACAAAAGGATTTGACCAATAATTCTTCAGACTTTACTGTAAGTACATATTTTTAGGTACACATATCAGAATGACAGTGGTCACAGGGAGTTGGGTGCAGCACTGGAGAAATTTAACCAGTAAGTTCCAGCTGGTAGAAAGCTTTACTGAATGACTGGTCTGTTAAAGTGAATTATTACAGACCATTACAAGTTTGGGCACGACTATGTGTAAGGTGCTGAGAGCCAACGGGCCAGCACAAAAAAGCCTCAGTCTTTTATGTAAAACACCTTGCACATTTCCAGGTTTGCAGAGATGTTAACACTCTCTGGCATTTCCTCTGAAAGCCTCACTGACAGGCCCTGAAGAAGACATTCCCTGCTCGCTTTGCCATGCTGAGTCTGACCCCCCCGCCCCCCCACCCCCATCCTCCTCCTCCTCCACAATACCGTAACACAGGATTAGCTTTCATTAGAGAAGGCGCTGTAATCAGCTTTAGAGCATAGCAGAGACGGAACAATGGAGGAGGCTGAAAGGATCTGGAAGACAGGGTGCATGTTCAGCTGTATGCCATATGCAAGAACCTGTAGCATGTCAGTTTTTATGGCTACATTTATCTGCATATTCCTCAGTGTTGGTTAAGGAGTACTACTGTGACACATACAGCATAAAAACTGGTATTCTTCTTAAAATTTCTTAGGGGAATCCGTGGAAGTTTTTTATTAACGTATTCTATCCACTTTCTATGGCAGACTGATACTACAGTCATATCGGCTCATCCTGAGTTTTATTTTTTAATACTTTTTAAATAATGAATGCTGGGAGTTTACTATTTTAATTTATCAGCTGAGTGTGATTAAAGCAACATTGTGTATCAGTGGTTATGATTAAACTATTTCATTAGATGGAGAAGGTGAAAATCAAACTTCGGCTGTCATCTGCACGACAAGTAGAAAAATGGCATTATGCTTCAACATTTACACTGCACACCTATGTAAAGAAGCACATTCTTACAAATATTCTTTAAAATCATAGATTGTTCATGAAGCCTTGTGTGCTAAATATGTTCAATATTTAGCACACAAGGTATATTTTGTTTAAATTTTTTTTTGCCACCTGCCATATTTTACCCCCTTTTTTCTAGCCCTTTTAATTATTTCATGAATTTCTTTTCCATGTAAACACTGGAAAGGAAATACATCTTGCAGTACACATCTGCGAGACTTATTGCTAACGAAGTATAATACTCATCTTTAATGGTATCAACATGTAATACTTTAAACATTATGAAAAAGGCTGCTGTTTGGGGAATCCTTCTTGTTCTACAGTTACAGGAGATCAACTCTTGTCTTGACTCAGGTTCCCCTTCCACATCTCAAGCGCCTGATTAAAAATGTTGTCAGGCAATAATCACCCACCATAATGTAAATATCATATGCAAATTAATTGAAAAATGTTCTTGTTTCAGGAAATCTAACCGACTTGAGTGTTTTCTGTCCTCATTCACAGCTTGCCTCGGAGATAATATGCCTCAACAGGCGTGATCACACCTCCCAAGGAGGGCTCGTTGGCAGCTGAGATGCTGGCATTTCTAGAATGCAATTACTACACACATACAGAGGGGATGAGGCCAGTCTATATTTGTGTCCACACTTGGTAAACGGAGCACACAGGACCCGAGACTGACCCAAATAATACACTGTCTGTAGATAACATTCCTCATCATTATTTAACCCCCTTCGTCCTCCTCCTCCTCATACTCCTCTGACCGAGAAGGTTACCTGCTCGGCTTTAAAGTGAATACAACAAAGCTACTATCAGAATCATCTCTGAACAGGGATAAACCTCAAGCGTCATTGCATATGTGAAATGGCATTCCTCCATGCGGTGTCAAAAGGACGAGCGAGGGTTTTAACTGGTTTAAAAAAAACACATGCATAAATAAAGCATCTAATTTCTAACAATACGATAACACACATTGGATATTGTTAAATGCATTTTTTTTTCTGGTGTCAAATATTTGTGTCCAAGAGATCCATGGTTGAATTTTCCTTTCTGGCTGAGTGACTGTTTTTTCAGAGGACAGGTGGTGAGGCAATGGGATGGCACAGCCAGCAACCTCCTGCTACCTCATGCCAAGACAACAAAGGCCATAAGAGTCCCCCCTTTTTGCCTTTGCTTCCTTTTCTCCCTTCCTCACGCCCACCTCTCAAGCCCATCTCTCTATCTAGGCCATAACTGCATGGGTGTGGTGGGTTCTCCTGCCTGCAGGGGCAAATGACTGCCAAGAAAAAAAAAAGCATGGGCTGGGATAGGAGGGACGGAGGGAGGGCAACAAAGCATTATTTATCTATAGACCAAAGTGATTCTGAGTCAGCAAGTGAGAGATAACCGCACACACACACATCTTGTCTTGCCATTCCCAGCTCCTTGGAGGAGCTCTATATATCAGGAGAAGCTGTGACAGAGTCCCCGAAGTAGCAGCTATTATGCAACCCATCTGGGCAAAAGAAGTGACTGTAAAGTAAATCATCCCTCTCTGCTGCCAGCCTGACCTCCATATCGCAGAGAAAGCACTTTTAACATTCACTAACGGAGTATTATGCAGAAAGCGCCATCTGTGCAGGCTTTACTAGCAGCCCTGAGATTAAAAGCAGTTAAAGCATCACATTCAAAAGCCATTCCCAAAGTTGGCTTTCCAATCAAAGATAGGGAGGCTAAATAAGGGCCAGTGTAAGGCTCTAGGTGCTGCTAGGGGGTAGTGTGGGTCAAGCAGTGGCAGGCAACAGGTCATGTCCCCAATCCCCTCAAGCTAAACAGGGGTAATGCATCCTTTAGGATCAGGTCAGTGGTTAAAGTTGGAACCACGACAGGCTCACTTGACAGCTTGGCTGCCTGAAGGAAGTCTTGACTCCTAGACTCTCTTTTCCTGCCCTTCATGAATGCAAAAGTGTAATCTATACTTTTGGAAATCTTTCAAAGACATACCCACCGTACATATGGTCCAAAAGAAATGAGAGAGTGAATTGACTGAAGTGAAACAATCTTTACATTTCCTTCACTAAAGGCAAACTAAGACACACAAACACTACCAAATACCCTGGCAGTGTTTACCAAAGGTATTAAACATAGCAAGCTGTCAAACACCAAATACATTTACTTTCAGCAGCAGTGCTGCACAGCGTAATACTGTGCAACTTCATAACTTTGTACAGTATACACCATCTGTTCAACTAAAAAAAGAAGTTCCTGCCATTTTATCTGCCAGCTTCAAAACAGACAGTACTCAACAAAAGGTTTAATGCAGCTTACAGCCATTAACAGACAAAGTGGCTGTTGTGAAGTGTTCGAGACAGAAAATAACCATGAATCTGGGCTGGAGGTGGAGGGAAAAAAGCTGAATTGATTTCATTCCGGAAATTGCTGCCTTAGTGTTGGATTAAAATCACTCTGAAATACATTATCTGTCGACCGGCTGATTTGTACCTCAATTTGGCCGTCCACAGGGCTTGCCACATTCCTCCAGGGGTAGATCGGATTACGGTCTATACAGGGAGATGGGCCTGATGCAATATGGGCGTTTTGGTCTCACAACTTGGGCCTGGCACAGTTGAAAACTCAGCATGAGCAAGCATGTGGAATAAAAAGAAATGCTCAAATGAAATGACAGTGGCCCAGAGGAAGCCCTGAAGTCATGGTTGAAAGCAAGGATGGCAAAACCACAGCAAGAAAAAAACGAGGAAAAAGACAAGAAATATGTTTGTTGGAGGGCGGCTAGAAGGGAACATGACAAGGAGACAGAAAATAGTTGAGCCAGTGAAAAAGAAAATAATCGGCCTCACACAGTATGTGTCACTTCTCTTTTTTTTTTTTTTTTTTTTTTTTTTTACATGGCAGGAAAAAAAACAGTGCTGCTGACTAAAGCGACTGTGGAGCTGTCAAAGACATGGCACCCTTTAGTATTCTTGAGATGGTGTGCCACAGACACGGACAAACCTGTGCTCGCGGCAGTAAGTGTGCGGCAGTGTGGGCTTCTGTGTCACTCAACAACCATGACAGTTTCTGTGCAGGTTGAGCTACTGCTAATGCAGTGGTCGGCAAACTTTTGGAGACCAAGATCCCTGGCATCGGCCGACTGAAGCATTAAGGGGCCTCAAGTCCCTTTGTTTAGGCAAAGTCTTGCATATTAGTCAGGTCATATACACTTATCTTTACCTAAAGTAAATATAAATACTTTCTTTTTTTTGCCTTCTTTCGTGGAGCCTCAACCAGTGAGGACAGTTTCTATCTCTCAAAATAACTATAAATAAATAAATAACTATAACTACTGTACCTACGGCTGCTTCAAGAGAGAGGAGAAAGAGAGGAAGGTGCTCACAAAACATTCACAAATAATAATCAGGCATAACGTGATTGTGTATTTATTTTTTCTATTATGATTGTGATAGATTGACAAGTCAAAGGGTTGGCGACTCCTGTGCTAAAAGTTTTGATCAAATTCATCTCATCACCAATCTGTACTTTATGTATGGATGAACTCACATTTATGCATATGTTTGTGTTTAGTAGAGATGTAATTTCACTTTTAGAAATCAGTTTGCTCTTTCCTAACAAAACATTGGATTGTGAAGTACCCCCTTTATTATTTGAAAATACATCCTCTAATTTAACTGTATGGAGATATAGCCAGGTGGAGGAAAGATGATGCCATCAGTTATGTTTTTTATTGCTGATATTTGCTTGTTGCCTAACCTGGAAAATAGTGTTGCAACAATTAGTTGACAAAAATGATGATACAATGTAACGCCCGCCCAAAAATATCAAAGTTATGTATGTATGTTAGGACAAAAATTTATGTAAAATTTGCAAAGCCGGGCTTGCATATTGCAGGAGCACGCCGGTGACAGTTTACTATCCAAGTTGTTAACAATACGTTTGAGTAATCGATAACAAGCCAAATATGAAAATAGTTGCAAGGTGCAGCCCAAGACTAGCTGCCAAAGGAAATGACAGCTAGTGTGTGCGCATGGGTGTGTGTGTATGTGTATTACTTAGGTGGGACAATAAATCACATTTTGGGCTCAGGTGTTCACATAGAGTGGAGATTAGCTTGTTGTAACAATGCTGAAGTGTATGAATATAGTTTCAGGGAGTTAAATGAATACAGACAAAAACTTAAATAAGTAGTAGAGGTGGCTTCTGCATCTGACATTCTCATGAGTCACTGCTACATGAATATAAAAACACATACACATGTACAAACATGCACAACAATGCTTAGTGCATGAGCGGCAACAGGGATGCAAGGCCTCTCTAAATGCAATCAATAAAAGAAAACTGCAACCATTCATAAGTGGTGGCTCCAATTGACAGCCAAACAGATACAGTAGCTCATGAGCCCTCCCTGTGCTGCTAATAGTCCGACGGGGAGTGGAATGACATTAAAGCTTAAATGATTGGTCATGGTAATGTATGGCTCCCTGGCTGTGTTTGGACAGGCACAAAATCAATTTGAGCCATGGGACACACTAACCTCTCCACAATCTGGCTGGTGGAGACACACTGTGAGTTCAGACTGACGAGATATCAGTTTTCACTACGATCGCACACGCCCAGGCCCAACAACTGCGGAGGCCAATGGCACATTGGCTTTACGTTGGGGGTGGTGGTGGGGAGGGGGGGGCGTATTGTGGTGAGCTACCTGTCACAAATAAACTCTAGTGTTCATTAAATCATGCTTTTTTTAAAACAATATAAATTGGCCTTGAAATGACTAGCAGACTATTCCCAGAGAAAATTCAAAGTTGAGAGTGGCAGCAGCTAGTGAGGAAATGTCACTTTTTCTGAGATGGCCTCAGGGCCCAATTCAACAGGCAAAACAGCAAAGGCAGGGTAACAGATACACAGTGCATCTACCCCCCGACTTACCCACTAACACACTCACACGTCTCCCTCACGACTCTCACTCTGGTCAGCCTCTGCAGTGTTTTGAGAGAGAGAGAGAGAGAGAAAGAGTGGGCCAGGCAGTGTTCCTCCTCCCTCTGCTCTCCACGTGGGCGGGAGTGACTGAGTGGCCTGCCATCATTAGCTATAGAGCAAACTTAACCCCTCTTTGCCTGGTTGTCTTGTGTGAGACATTTTCAGAGTAAATTTTTGTCACAGAGCCAAAACAAAACCAGCTTGATGCTAAAGTCTTGCAAAATTAACTTAAAAAACAGAGAAGATTGAAATGTCACTTAGAGCAAACTTTCTATACAAATAGCCACTTTTTAAAGATGGTAAACTTTCATGATCCAACACAATATAAATTATGTACATAATGTCTGGTTGAGATGTTCAGAAAATTAATTTAAACTTCATTTATGCACGTTATTTAAAACGTATGCACATAAATCTCAAGTAAAAGGCTTGGAAAATCCTGTATAATTTGTGTGGGGAGCCCAAAGAAGTCTCCCATGACCCATCTGTGGGTTCTGACCCAGACTTTGGGAATCAACTGCTTAGAGTTATCAATTTAAAATTAAAAATGATTATGGCTAATATTGACCAGTAATTTTGATATTTGCCTCAAGTGTCCTCATGTGATCCTTCCTAAATATTCAGTCAAGCCTCTAGTTATTTGCATCCTCCATCATTTACACAGTTGAGGTTAGTCTAAATGCATAGTAGGTTGTAAGTGTCTCTGTGTACAGTATCATGTGTAAACACAGACTCTTTTGATTTCCTTTTATCTATTTATTTTCTCTTTTTCTTGGTTTCTTTTTCAAAATCAACAAAAAAGAAAAGCCTTAAGCCTGTCACAAGATTTAAAAAAAAAAAAAGTAACAACGAATTTTAAAATAGTTCTGATGTCACACAAGTGCTAAATATAAACACAGAAAAAAAGCCAATCATCTTATTTTAATCAGCCTAAGACTAGAATACACCACATTTGCCACCACGAGGCAGCCAGGTGTTCTATAATTAATGCATGTGAATTTGTGTAAATAAACCTTGGGCCTTGCCTCACCTCCAGCTGTATTTGTATAACTGGAGTTTCTCTCTCTCTCTCACACACACACGGTTCTCTAGATAGTTAGCTAAAGACACCTAAAAGAAAGGAAAAGTCCCCTCAGTGTTGTCTTTTTGTGCAGTGAGAGAGCAGAAGTGGGTGAACAGATGAAAAAAAAGCACAGCATATACTGCTAATTTACTGTAATTAGGACTTTCCCCAATTAAGCCATTTTACTTAATGAAGCTGTGAAGTAAGAAAAAACAACTAATTTAAAAAAAAGCTTTACGCAAAATATGAACCTTTCACAGAAAGTAAAAATTAATGTGCTTATTTTCTAAATGTACTGAAAAAAAAATATGGCAACACATCCATTATAAAAAAAGGAAAAGTGGCTCAGTTGCTTTTATTCTTTTCCCCACTGTTGCTTTAATGAAGCTTATCCATAACACTTGATTAAGCATATTGACTCATCTGTTAATTAAATGGAAGTGCGCGAATGCAACATGGCCTCTCTCTGTCCTCATCTGATAAAAATCTGTCAGGCAGTGGATCCATTCCTTGGGCTGCAGTTGAAATGAAGAAGTGGCAAATAAAAAGACAAGGGAGTGGGTTTGATCCTGCACTGCATTCTTTCACAGTGCAGCAAACAACTGGCAAAAGCATCGCACATGATACTCAATACGAGTCCCACACATTCTCCCAGTTTATGATGAAGAGTGGCCAGCGTTGCAAACGCCCTGAAAAATGTCAAACCTCAATCAAACCCCCATCACCGACCGAGAACCACTGGGCCACTGTGGTGGTGGTGCTGATGCCATGTCGGCTAATGCTGTTTCCACTGGTGCCCATGCTTCAGTGATTGGCCAAACCAAACTCCCGCCAAAATAAACCTGCAGTGGAATGTAGTGATACACCCTGAAGACAAACCCGAGTGAATTCTTCCACAAATCTAGTTCTACAGCTACACTTCATCAGCTACAATTCACAAACACACTGGGGAAAAAGAATACATAACTATAGCCATGATTAAAAAATGACGATAGAACTGCTCAGTTCACTCAGACAGGCAATACATTTACATGACATTAGAAAAAAAATAGTTATTGTCTTCATCTGACTAAAACGGTATTTTTAAATTACCTGTAAACATGTGAGTCCAACAGAAATTGTATTAAATCTTATTTCTCAAAGTGAGACTCAAACATCCAGATAATGTGACTGGGAGTCAAATTATTACCGAATATACAGCATACGTTCTGTTGGAGCATAGTTGGCTGGTCCCCGCCTTAAACTCAAAATAATATTAGGCACCGGTAGACAGAAGAATAAAGCCCTATCCTCGAGAAAACAGAAGAATTCATAATCTTCATAATCTTATTCTTATTCTTCATTTCAGGAAGTGTCTTCAGCCATACAACCCCCCCCTAAAAAAAATGACACTGTAGTACATATGTCAGGCCTGTATGTGGCAGTGTAGATTTTCTTTCCTTAGTCACGCTGACTTTCTTCATTCTGTCTCTGTTTCTGTGATTGCAATGTAATGTCTACTTGTTTGAATAAAGGTTTAATTAAAAAAAAAGTTAGTATGCAGCACACATGCCTTATATGTATGCTTGATTTCTGCTTCTCCGATTTGGGTTTAACAGCATTACAGCACCACTTACAGGCCTAGCATATGAACTACAGCTTTTTGGGGCTTTGGTGGGCGTTTTTGGGGGCGTTCTGTGTGGATAGGGAAACACAGCGAATGTTTGAGATGTGGTTACATGATAAACAGGGTAAACAGGACCTCACGGTTAAGGTTTGACTCATCAGTGACACCTGTAATGTCAGATAAAGGTTGTATATTCCTGGCATCTCTCATTCTTCTTGACACACACAAGCCCATGTGATGGAGATGAAAAAACAAATCAGCATATTCGTCAGGTCTTCATAAGAAAAGCAACAGGTTCAATGTGCGCGTCTGTGGGCGTCAACAAGTAGCGGTACCTACGTGATAGCAAAGAGGAGGCAATCTCGACCACAGAGCGTTACCATGACATATTGCGCATCTTCCTCGATGTTATTCCCCTGATACATGCAGTGAGTGGATGACACTGCCGTTTCTCTACTTCCAAATCTAGTATTTACAGGCAGCACACAGATGGCTTTCTTCCTTTACTCGCTCATATTTAAATACAAACGACCACCTGGCACAACACAGGAGGGTTGGACTGTCTTTGCATCTGTCATACAGTAGCAGCAGCAGTATTCAGACCTGACTGTCGTTTAACATGCAGTGTCAAGATCCTAACCAAGACCTTTGCTTTATTTCTAGTGTGATTTATTTGGACTTTTCATTTCCCTGATTTGGTTACAGTTTAATTTTTGGCTTTTGTGGATTTCCTGTTTTATTTTGACACTTCCTGCTTTGACACTTTGACACAGAATATCACACAGTAATCATTTCAAATATGCTATTCAAATGAAAAGGAGAATACTTATGTAAAAATTGCCATTCCATCTCATATCGCAAATGATATTGCAATCACAATAATCACAATAATAAACAAAATAATCGCTATTAGATTGTCACTCAAAATCGTTCAGCCCTAAAACCCAGCCTTTTTTTTGACCTGTGGGAATTCAACCCGACAACCATTTAAAAGACCAGTTCCCTTCGACATGAGCTTCCACTGCAGAGCAATGTTTTTAAAGCATAAATCTAACTCTGTAATTCATTGTGGAAGAGGATGTTGTTTTTTGTTTAATCAGTTTGCAATTTTGTTTATTAGCTTCCAGATTTGGCTGTGATTCCCAAAATCTAATAAAAAGTTAAAATTATCATTAATTACTCATAATCATTCACTTCACCTCTCACCAGAGTCTGGCAACAATACCACTACTAATTGTTTTCTATATCTATATTCTTAAAAAAAATTTCAATGAAGAAGAAATTAAACCCCCACCACAGTAGATTAACTTACTCTACTGGCCTCTAATATAAGCCAGTGACCCAGTTGCCTTCAATGACTGGATCAGCAGCCTCTCCTCCCCCACACACTGTTCTTGGTGTCCGAAGTGTAGTTACATGTGTTGTAGACGGTGTATTAATTGATTTGTGACTGTGCTGCGACAAGCTCTGGGTTGGGATCTAATGACACACAGCGCCTGTCTCTTCCCAAATGGCTTTTGTTAGCCACAGTGGCTCACAAAAGAACTGTGTGTTGGCATTTGCCAGGCATGAAATGGGAAAGGCTGATGATTTCTTCATACGTTCTTTTTTCCTTTTACCAAATGCAATGGTGCAATTTTAGATCTATGGTAAAGAGTGATATTCTGCTGTTTGGACAACCACAGGAAAATGTGGTGCATGTAGAGCACCATATGAAAAAGCCTTGGAGGTACAGAGTACTGCGAGTACATATGTATCAACAGTTTAAGTTCAAAGGCTTGCAAATCCCCAGGCTGTGCTCACAGGCTTAGTGACTATCAAAAAATGTCAAGGTAGGTAAACAGTTTTTCTCCTCCCCCCCTCGTAGCTTTATTGAGACCCAACATCCATTTGTTCACATGAATTAGCAAAAGCAGCAGCTAATGCATGGAGTCAGATTACAACCTCTGAGCAGAGCCGCCCTTTATCCCCCTATATAGAGCTTAATCTGTCCAAATCCGCTGCTTTGCTGTGTCCTAAATCCACAACAGAGCCTAATTCCTCCACAATATCATGAGCGGCAAAGGTGCACACTCAGGTTCAGACTATAGCCGTGTGTTTACCAAGTATGGTATGCATTTTTTTGCTTTTCCATTAGGAATGGTACCAAAATATCTGGCCCAAACTGTTCCATTGTTTGGCAGCTTTTCCTTGGAGTACCAGAGTAAAATGGTATGGCACATCAGACGTCACAACAGTCAGCTGATTGGGTGACAGAAAAGGGTCACTCTCCTGTCTATTCTATCCCAGTCTATTCTCATACAAAGCTTGACGTCCTGTTGAGACAGACAGCCACAAAAACTAAGATGTAGTACACTGATTCGAAACTAACTCCTAAATTCTGTCAGCGTACAAGTACACTGGGTTGAAGAATCAGTGTAATATGTTTAAAAGCACTTAATGGAACTGAAAATCTCATGTATTCAGACCATACGTTTATTTTTATTAATTATTATTATGTTGTCTTTTATTCAATTACATTTTAATGTCATGTTTTGCTGGTAAAATGTAAAAAAATATTTTAAAAAACAGAATTAATAAAAGATTTAATGGTAAAATAAAATGGAATTTGGAAAAAAAAGGATTCCATAGGGCTCTATATCACAGTATTGATGATGACAATGAACTATATTGTTAACAGAAGCTGCCAAAAAGTCCCAGCAGACAAGACGGGGACGTGACAGGTTTTGTCATCATCTTGTCACTCGCGGTTTGTGTTGGGGGCAACATGTCCAGGTCATTTAGACATCTGTCAAAAGATGCTGAGAGAGAGAGGAAGTAGCTGGTGGGTGAGCTGCAATTTAGCTGCAATCCTGATCAGGGAAACATTATGGTCTAAAATGTGTCAGATTTTGATGAAAAACGTCAACATTTAAGGGCTGCTCTGATAAATTGATGATTAATTGCAGTATTTTGATAATCGATTAATTGGTTTGAGGGTTTGTTTAATAATTACATTATTCAGCTTCTTAAATGTGAATATTTTCTGGTTTCTTGGTCCATATAACACAGACATCAATAAAATTGAATCTTTTGGTTTGTGGACAAAACAAGACTTTTAAAAACAGGTTAGGAAATCAACATTTTCTGGACCAAATGATTAATCCAGAAAATAATCGGCAGATTAATCATTATTAAAATAATCGTTATTTGCCAAATCCTAATGCCAAATCATTAACAGTCCAGTCCTTTTAAGAACCACTGGGGTTTTGCATTGCAATCACATTGTATTAAAAACAATGACAATAAAAATGTATTGAATTAAAATAGAAAAAAAATCTATAAGAGTTTTTGTACATTAAAAGAACCAAAGAAATATAAAATAACAAGTACTGACACTTTCAGTACTAAGTCATCAATAACTAATCTCAGTTGTAGGATTGGGCGATATATGGAAATGAAGTTGTTTATCGATGTTGTGACTTTAACATTAGGTCTTAGATTTTAGATATTGTCATATCATGATAAGATATCTGTGATGACTTTTCCTGTTTTTAAAGGCTGTGGGATTGATAATCATAATATTTATACTACGCATACACTAAATATTACACATTAAATTTTATATATTGATTAAATCAACAGAGTGATACTTTAAAAAGTCACTAAATAACACTTCTTCAATTTTAAGCCTCATTAATCATCTTACAGCAGAATTTGTCTCCCCTTAAACACCTTGAATTGGATCAAATTCACAGGCAACTCACACAGATCAGTTCTATCCACAGCACTGTTCAGTATCTTCTCTGAGGAATTATTAGGACTAAATTTACATTTTTTTGGACATCAAACTAAAGTAAATCACAACCCGCCCCCCCCATCCCAAATTCT
This sequence comes from Brachirus orientalis, assembly GCA_016785285.1. Lineage (NCBI taxonomy): Eukaryota > Metazoa > Chordata > Actinopteri > Pleuronectiformes > Soleidae > Brachirus > Brachirus orientalis. The sequence goes on along the minus strand of JAFBJR010001711.1, from coordinate 681,395 downwards.
TAAAGACAGTTAATCATGATGTAGATTGAGTCATCTTCATCCCACAAGCAACAAACATACATCACTTTTTTCTCTCTGTCATCCAGCTGAAGGAGAAAATTACAGCTAACTGAGGATGAATTTACTGACAACTTGTTTTGCACACTTTTACTAACACCAAGGGACCTCTGACTCCACAGAAGATATGACAGTGTAGTTTTGCAAACAGACGTAGTAGCAGACTGGCTTGAGATTACAATCAAAAACAGCCTCAGCAGTTTTTAGAAATCACTTATCTTTCCTGCAGCTATTGTTGTCCCATGTAAATAAAGCTAATGACAATGAGAAGATGTTATTCAGATTTATTGCAGCTTGAGCACAATTCCTAATGAATGGAAATGCTACTATATCTCTGCATGCTGACTGCACGTGGAACCGTGTGCAGGTGATCATACATAAGGCAAAAATCAAGTATGTAGCATTACTTAATGTTCCATTCTATAAATGACTCAGCTGGGATCAGTGGCTGGGGATCAGTGGCTGGCATTACACCGCTGTCACCACCACCATCTCCCCCTACCCATGCATGTCTGAGCATTGGGGCCTCTCCTCAAAAGTCAAATGTCAGATGTTATCCATCCCCCTCTCATGGAGAAGGACCCGGAACACCATCAGGGGCTCAGAGGCCCTGTTTCCCAGCTGCTGACGGAAAACCACTGTTACTGGGCTCTTTTCTTTTTGTAAACTTTGGAAAGCGGTGGTTGGCAGATTTTGTTTTCACATGCAATCCTACAGTGTTAGTTTAGCTGCAATAGGTAAATATTTAAGAAGCCGAAGTATCTGCAAACAGCCAATATCTTGCCCTAAAGGTACAGTGTGTAAAATTTAGCAACATTCACTGGCAAAGTTTCATATTGCAGCTGAATATCGGCTGAACCTATGCAGCCTTTAGCACTAAAACTCAAAATCTGTTTAGTTTGTCCATTGTGGGCTACTGTAGAAACATGGTGGTCCAAACACCAGCCTCTGTAGCTGATATATATACACAAAGGGTTAATTCTAAGGTAATGAAAATTGACAACGTATACAACCAGGTGACTGTACACTTATAAAATATAATACATAATATACTACATACTATAATTTTGTTTTTGCCAAATGAAATTAATGCAATTTAAACTTTAAATTTTTTTTGCCGATATCCAATACATTGTCCAATTACAGAGACCGATACACATCTGTTTTTCCCTGCACCCAACTGTAAGGTTAATTTAATCACTCTCGTAGTTAAATCAACATAAAATGTTTGCATTCTCAGTATTTCTATGATTTTACTAAAATAAATAAACATAAAAGAATAGTTGTCGGAGAGAGCGCCAGTATAGAAGTGAAGGAGGTAGCAACTTTTTCAGCCTACTGTTTCAGTCATTAGTCATATCTTGGCATGTTTGCCAATATCCAATAATACATTTCAAAGCCAATGTCGGCTGATATGGATATCATGCAACCCTAAATGTTAAGCAGTCATTTAAGACACACAACAGAAAATCAATTGGAAATTGCTCTTATTATCCATTTATAAGCAAATAACCTCAAATTAAAGGTTCTTTAACAAAAAGATTAGTCCTCATTTAGTTCAAATGGTGTAATTTGTCCTGATTCAGCTGATAAAACCCAATGAGAAATTACTATAACCGCTGCAACTATCGATTATTTTCAAAATCATTTGGTCTGTAAAATGTCAGAAAATGTTGATCTGTGTTTTCAAAAACTTGGAACAAATATATGCTCAAATGTCTTGTTTTGTAAACAAACCAAAATGATTCAGTTTAAATGTTTGTTTTTTTTTCTATATGGCGCAAAGAAACCAGCGACTATTCACATTTTAGAAGCTAAATAATCCAAGAACTTGTTTTAATGGTTATAAAAAATACTCAAACCAATAAAACTATTATAAAAAATAGTTGACGCAGTGTTTTGCAGATGCTTTATAATAATTCCTTTCTGAAAATGTGCAAAGCACTCGTAAGTTGTCCTGACAGCTGAAAACACATTAGTTCACACATTTAGCCTGCAGTAAATTTGGAGGTGCTTTGTACACAGCCAGCGTTCATGTTGTCACAATACTGATGCATTACCAAAACACCAAACTCCTCAAAACCCTGGTGCATAAATAATGAGTCAAATTTCTCCGTTGATCTCAGCATCAGGTTTTAAAGTGAGTGCCCTCTCAGATTCCCCCGGCAGCCCCGTCTAATGACTAATCAATACGTTTTAATCTGATTAAGATCATTGCAGGGAGGAGGAAAATACAGCTTTGAGATGTGCAAGGTGCTGGCATCTCCTCATGTGACAAACAGCCTCAGATCCTTATAACGCGGCCGGACAAGACTCCCGCTGATAATTCTTAAATCTCTTCAAAAAGCCGTACTTGTCATATCTATTTTTCATTAGCCTTCAAGTTGGTGGAGACTGTGTGTGTGTTGGGGGGGGGGGCTCTTTAAATATTCATCACAAAAGCACCAAAGACAGGCTGAGGCTCCCTTTCAACACTCAGCCCTCGTTTTCTGAGCAAAATGTAGCCACAACACTGATATTTAGCTCTGCACTCGCAGCAAAAAAATGAATTGGCAAGAAGATCCCTTCATGAGGATTATTCCCTTTTCAAACAGCAGAAATGGAAGCACAATATTGGTGATAGAGCTTAGTGAGGACTGTCTTTAATGTGGTGTGTAGAGTCAGTGATTCCAGTCATGCTCTTTTGAACCCTTTTCCTCCTCTTTAAACAAAATCCTAATGGTCACAGAGAGAAGATCTGATCAATTCAACCCTGAGCAACTAAGCCAAAATAAAATCCACTCATCCCTGTGCTTGAACTCACTGGGATCACAGCAAATGCATCATGCCTGTGATGTACTGGTGCTGGTGAGGATAATGGTTGCAAAGCCAGCCACTGGGAGGGAAAGGGAGGCTTTGCATTTGTCTTCCACAGTGAGGAAACAGTGACAATTTTACTTTGAGTGACAAGATAGTGCATGTATTCAACTGGTGTATGAAAGTGTGGAGGCTATATTGACTCTAATCTGTGCTTGCTGGCTAGGTCGACTTGATTATGATCTTTATTGCATTCTTATGGTAGACTGCAAAGGTGGAATGTCAGACCTGCAAACACAGGAGGGCAGGAAGAACCAGCCCATATGGCATGAGCACAAAAAAAGAACACACCTACAGATAAAAGACACAAAATATGGAAGTATTGTGCTGCAGGTGAAGGTGGGGAAAAAAAGAAACTAAGCTTGGTGGTGTATGCAAAATGAGGGGAAATTGCCCTTGGATTGATTATAATGCTTGTGCAATATCTGCATGCATACTATACAATCAGACACATACTGTATTTGAATGAAAATGACAGTGTATCCGCATGTATTCACAGCTACTTGACAACAGTGAATGCTCACACAAGCGGCGATACGACGCCTCACGGGCAGAATGAGACATATATAATGCTGAAATGCTCCACAAACTGGAGTTACCCTCACTTCCTAGTTTGCTGCTGCTGCTGTCACAGCTCGGCTAACACCCTCCCTGGCCAACCAACTGTTTTTTCACCCCCTGACTACATTTACTGCTGCTGCTGCTGCTGCTGCCACGACCGTCAAGTCCGCCTGCGCTGCTTCAGAGGAAGACGAAGAAGACGAGCTGTGCGGTTGTGTGTCTTTTTTCAGTGTGCCGTGAAGAGTAACACTTACATTTCACCACCCTGTCCGTCGTAGATAACTTCGGCTCATCATTCGGCTTGTTTTCGGACATTTCCAGTGTGTGATATAATATTGCGATAGAGCAGGGGGAAAGAAGAGACCCGACAAAAACGCTCCCTTTTGCGCTGCTCTTGCTCCGAACAACTCTCGAGTCTATCCGACGAAATAGACCGCAGTGAGCTCACTCGGTTGTCGGCGGCCAAAAATACTTGCAACAGGGTTACGGTTTCACCACTACCACCACCACCACTACTAATGCTGCTGCTGTTACTGCTGCTGCTGCTCTGGAGGAGCTGCCGTCTGATTTACTGTTATTCTGGATCAAGTTGTCTGAGGGCAGCGCGCACTCTAACCTGCTGGCACCGAAGACCCGCCCCCAAAATCACACGGGCTCCTCCTATTGGCTGAGAGCGACAGGCTGCCATTCAGAGTTTTTCTTTCTTAAGTGCTGTTCCTGTGTCAGTCCAGCCTGCTGAGAACAACTGCATGAGTTAGTTCTGAGTAACACATTTGTCGCAAAATATATGAATGAGCGCATAATAAACAAGGAAAGCTACATATAAATGTTTAAAAATGCCCACATATTTAAAGTAATAATTATAATTATAGTAATAATTATAATTCTTTATATACATTATATTATTATATTATATATATTATAAAATATAATTATTATATATATTATAAAATATTCAAATATGTTCACTGTAACTAAAACTGCACCTTATCACTCGTCATATGGCACCTTAAAATCCACTAGTTTCCACTTTGCTTGGTATTTAATCCTATTCTTGGATCTGCTAAGCATTTTTGTATATAGTGTATAGTATTGCATATTGTGTATCTTTAATATAAATAGTGAGCATTGTACTGTTATATAAATACTGTGTATTTACTCTAGATTGTATTTTTGTATTTTTGATTTATTTGTACTGCTGCTACAATAACCTAATTTCCCTAATTAGATAGATAGATAAATAAAGTCTTTTCTACGAGCCAAACAGCTACAGTATGAAGTAATTCAAACATAATAACATACAAATGAAGAAAAATTAGATCATTTTTCTTAAATAAATAAGTAAAAAAAAAAAGATCAAATTGAGAAAAACATTTCAAACTAGAAGGTATAAATTATGATTATGAGGAGCAAATCAAAATTATGAGACATTAAGTCATAATTATTGATTATACACTTAAAAATATGAGTCATCTTTATTTAATTTTATTTTCACATTTAATTTTAACATAACTTTCCATGAAATCTCTTCTGGATGTTTGCTGTTTCCTCGGGGGTGATTCCTGAACGTTTTTATGACCCTGTGACCTTCTCACTTTAAGTTTTCCAAGAGCTCTACTCTAGCGCCACCTTCAGGACAAGTTGCAGGTATTACACACATGAGACTTCGCGTTTCTAAGGTCCTTGTTACAGAGGTGAACAAGTTATGAATGTCTTATTTGAGGCCACCTTTGTTCAGCAGTTATGGAAGAGTGCGGGCTTCATCACATGCTGTGTCATCAATCAGCTGATTCAGGCGCTAAGATCACATTCAACATGTAGAAAATGCGACTGGATCAAAGTGGTGGGGATGTCCGTGCATGATCTGTCACCGGTGACTCACCGGGTCCACCTCAGCATTCAGCCACTCATTTGCTAAACGTTTCTTGCATCTCTGTGACTCCACTGCAGCAATAAACAAATAATTGATGGTATAATGCTGTTTGTGAGAAGGTAGTATGGTGAGAGTCAGGTGGAGGCAGTTAATGAAGCCCTAAGTTTAACATTTAACATGTGGGTAAGTGTGTGTGTGTGTGTGTGTGTTCATTCAGTCAGACCATCAGACATTCAAACCACATCATTATTCTCTGGCTTCAGCCTCAGGCGTTGCAGACTAAATTAAACTCTGGTCTCATCTGTGACTCAGGTTTTTCACCTGCTGTCTGCCTGAGAGTGGACTTAACCTGTCATTTCAGGTAATTTGCGTGTTTGTAATTGGGTTTTGTTGGTTTATTTGCTTACATGCAGTGTGAGAAGTGGGAAATAAATAAACTTCAAGCACACAGTCCATTATATTTGGGGTCCTGTTATTATGTTGTTTCTCCAGGACACACATGTGGCAAGAAATCAGTTAATATCACTAAACATTAGTGAAATATATTTAATTTTTAATTATACACAGTGCACCTAGTTATTCATCTTCACACTCTTTTTTAATTTAAAGAAGGCTATACTGAAAAAAAAGCATATAAATGAATGCTACTTAGATTTGGCTTTGACTAAACATGAATTTTTTTTAACCTCCCTTATGATGCTTTATACATCATTATTATTATATTTAGTAATAGATTTGACAAGCTGAGATAGATAGATAGATAGATAGATAGATAGATAGATAGATAGATAGATAGATAGATAGATAGATAGATAGATAGATAGATAGATAGATAGATGGATGGTTGGTAGTTTGGTCAGTCAGTAGGTAGATGGTTGGTTGGTTGGATTGATGGACAGATATTGAAGATAGGTTGGTAGGTGGTCAGTCAGGTAGTTAGTTAATCAAGTAGGTGGTTGGGTGTGCTAGTTAGGTAGGTAGGTGGTTGGTTAGTAGGTTGGTGGTTGAGTGGGTAGGTAGTTAGTTAGTTAGGTTGGTGGTTGAGTGTCCTGTTACTTAGGATGGTGGTTGGTTAGGTCGTTCAGTCGGTAGGCGGTTAGTTGGTTGCTTGGTTACAGACAGAGATAGATAAAGATAGATAGAACTCCTTCCGATGAGATAAACAGCTAAACTCCATCCATCCATTGTCTACCTCTTTATCCTCCACATGAGGGTCGTTGGGTGGCAACAGCTAAAATTATTAGCAGTAAATTGAAGTAAGTGAGAATGGGCCAATAATGTAGACATTAGCATTACATGACTACAGCTCATGTTGTATATCAGGTTCACTGGGCAATTGTGACACTTGACAGTAAAAAAGAAATCTGTTCTGCAAATTTGAATCCTTCTAAAAGTGGTTCAATAACATTTAATTAGACAGGTCAGCAGCCTCATTATTCCATTGAAACATATCTCTGTTAATGCTGGTGTAAGAGGAAACTCTCTTATCTGAAACAATAGCAGTGCTATTTTCCCCGTGTTACTGTGAAGTCGAAACTGCAAACACACAGCACAGCACAGCACAGCACAGCACAGCACAGCACAGCACAGCACAGCACAGCACAGCACAGCACAGCACAGCACAGCACAGCACAGCCATGAGTCACACAGGTAAGCTGTTTCTGTTTGCATTATTTATTCACTAATTCATTATTACACATTTCCCTGGGATTAAGGAGATGATTAATTGTTCTAATGCCGTATGTGAGTCTTTTTGATTTATTACTTGCAAAGCCACAGAGCAACATCTAAAAGTGAATATTGGTCCACTACATCCTAGGGACTGCATTCCAAAACTTTTTTCATTTCATCTTGTTTCATTTTTTTCTCCCATACTTTAATAATTATTTTACACTGAATTTATTTTTTAAAAAAGCAGCAAGATTTATTCACAGTGAAGTGTCACTGATTCCTCTGCATAAAGTTTGCTGCACCGGCAGTGACAGAAGAATGATATAAAGCTGTTTGGACTCATTTTTCTTTTGAGATGTTTTTGTGCTTCTCAAATGAGAGTGAATAAAAGTAAAAACTATGTATTTGAGTACTATGTATTTGATTTCTAATATTTTGTGTCTTTCACTAATTAATTCTGTAACATAAATATGAAAATTATCAATGCAACAGCGTTTAAAACCAGGAAAGGTCATCACTGATACCTTATCATCTGACATATCATATGATATGACGATATCCAAAATCTAAGACCATACCTTGTCTCATGTCACGATGTAGATATAATATTGATATATTGCCCGGCAGAGGCGCAAGGCATAAGGGAAGCATATTAACATATTAAAGAAATGTAGATATCTTTAGCTATCCAAATATTGTTTATCTTAAGTTATTTGGTTTTATTTTGTTGAAGATTTGCTCATTTAGTGAGCATTTGCACATCTGTTCGCAGTTTGAAAAACCAGTCATTAAACTGGTTTTATTCAAGTTCAGTGTCATCACACTTAGTGTTTCAATTTAAATACAAAAGTGCAAATGAATACTCAGCCTCTTTTGTGATTTTACTGCCCTTTAAATTTATAAAAGACAAGAGTGACATTGGTTTGGTGTTACATTTGTGTCAGTAATAGCCATACACTGGCGACTCTGAGGTGGTGGTGGTGGTGGTGGTGGGGGGGGGAGGCATAAAGTTTAGGGGCCCATCAAGGCTTAGGTCGACCCTATTGCCCAGCCCTAACGAGTCAATGTTGCATAAATGTGTATTATGTTTAAATGTCAGTGGGAGATATGTAATAGTTTTCCACAGAATGATCATAACTGCCTTTTCCTCGTAGCGACAGAGCTGCTAATCATCTATCACACTGAGGCGCAGCAGTGGGCGACTTACCTGCAGTCAGTCTTCACCGGCCCCATCTCAGAGACTGGAATCTACTGCTACGACATCACTGAAGTGTCCAGCCGACGGGATGATGTCCTCAGGCTCGCCCGGTACAAGTGCAAACTCCTGATCCTCTCTGCAGGTGTGCTGGACAGTCTCAGCCATATGCGGCGCTACTTCCTGGGCCGTGTGCTGAGTCCTGCAGCTCATGTGGCGGTGCTGCTGTGTGGGGTGGACAGTCTGACCCCTCTGCTGGAGCTGGTGCCCCTGAACAGCCACGAATGCCTGCAGTTATCCAGCGAACAAGAGGCTCATGAATACCTGTCTGCTGTGACTGACATTGTGAAGAAAGGTATGACTAACTCACATTTTCCCTGCTATTAATGACTTTGGCCTGATATGTCATGGTCCACTACAGAGAGGAAGGTAAAAGGGTAAAATACTTAAGCTGAGGGATTTGGGGAAAATGTCTTATTGCAATGATGTGTGATATACAGTAATTTAATAAAAGTAAAGCTTCTGTTAATTAATGAGTATTACTAATTACAGTATCTAAACTGCTGCAAGGGTGAAAACTAAAATGACAAACCCTTATGTGCCACTTTTCTAACATTTGCATGGAAGACAGAACAGTGAAAATGAGAAGAATTAAATGACATTCCTTTGTGATTCCAACTGTGATTTCATTTAAAAAAAAAAAAACGATTAATTGCTCTGCGCTACCACCTGTGATTGAAAATTGAATTATTTTTCCTTGGGACCCCTCTAGGATGCACAATAATATCCTCAGAGGGCTCTAGTGTTATTCCAAAAACTGGTGAAGCATGACATTTCATACTTAATGTTTAACAATTGAAATCCAAGAAGTGTTATTCCTTACTGAACAGTCAATCAATCATACAATTTATATGGCATTTTTTTATACAAATAGAAATTTGCAGGAAAACACACATACATGCTCACAAACACAGACATGGAGGCAACAGAGGGAAACACTAAGGTCAATAAAACTGGGGAGAAATAAAAGCTCAAAAGGCAGGGGGAACTATAAGACACATGCCAGAATAAGCGAAATAAAGTGGAATTAACAAAAATAAATACATAAATACATATTACATAAGTCTCCACCTATGTAACAGCATTCCTAAGTATTTTTTTTAACACGAGATGCTTTTTATGTGAGCGCGCCAGAGCGGCACCTGCGAAACCCGGCGTCTACCGACTTTTATTATTTCCAGAGAACTGCACCTGCGCAAGATTGACAGCCATAATTTTCTAACACCAGCCGCAATGAGATTTATTTTGGGTAGAAGTGTGTGTATGTGTAGTTTATGTATGTATGTATCTCTGCCATGTCCTCATCTGCCCTGCCAATTATCCTCTGCCTCCCTGTCTGCTCTTACTAATTGTGCTATTGTATCAAATTATAAAGCGGATGAGGGGGCTCGTTTTTAAAACAGGTGTTTGTGTGTGTGTGTGTGGGCAGGATGCAAATAGCTAGTCTTTCGTCTACGGCCACCGCCACTGATCGCAAGCCATGCAAATTCAAGTGCACTCTGCAGCACTTTATTGTACTGACACAGTGAAGTGGTTGAGGCCTGGATCCCACAAACAGTTATATTTTAACCCAGTGCTTTTGCTCTTCATACAGAGTGATGCTGTTTGTTTGTAAGAGCACACACACACACACACAAACAGCAGAGTGTAGGTGGTTGTTGATGATAATGTTTCATCTGCATTTGTGCAGCAATATCGATAGAAACCACACTAATTTTTCATGAACAATAGTAATAATGTAATAAATGAAATTACATGAGCTAAATTTAATATTGTCAGGGCAGTAAAATATGTTTTATCCTTGTGTCCAACACACCTGATTCAAATAAATGGGGCAACATCAGACTTCTGTGGTGCCTGTCGATGAGCTGATTATTGAATCAGGTGTGTGAGAGCAGGACAATGTCTAAAACATGCAGGACAGTGGGACTGAAAAACCCTACGATAACACAGGGATCGGAAAGTAAATTTGGCCCAGTGTTAACATCTTTAAAACAATTGAATACCGGGACAAAACATCATGGCTTCATCAGACAAAACTAAAAAGTAATTTGAATTTGCCACAGATTATTACTAGTGTCTTAAAACTGCTCTTTGACTCACTTTTTCAGACTGAAAGGCTCAGAATTCTGCATGGGTTTGTTTTATAACAAAAAGCAAAGAAAAATATATATATATAAAAAATAAAATCTAGTAAAGATTAAATCTAGTAAAAAGATTTTTACTTCCTCTACTGGGACAGATATTAATGCAGGTGGGCCAGTTTTGGCCAGTTTTGACCTTCTACCCCACAATATAGGCGACATGAGCTAAAAATTATATGATTATATGAATTACATGATGATATAATCCATCATGTGATCAGAATAAAAATTTCATAACAATTTGCCAAAGAAATTCACAATAACAGTGAACTACATACAGTTAATGAAAAAAACATATTTGTGATTGAAAATGATGAAATAAACTGTTATAATCTATCATGTGATCACATTACATGATAATTATGAGGATATTGAATTTCACAATAAAAGTGTTTGCTTTGATTTGGAACCAGATATAGTTTATCATAAAAAAAAAACATATTTATGATGCAACAGACAGAAATAAATGTTACTGCTGCACTAAAGGAAAAGTAAATTAAGGGCTAAAACCGCTGCAGACCACAACTGTCTGCAGAAAAATACTGGACAATTCATGACAGTTGGTGGTGGATTTATCTAGATCAAAAAGAAAAAAGTGCCCCAGCTAACACCAGTGCTACACAATGTACATTTCTTTGATGGTGCATAACTCAGTGTGATGCTCAGTGTCTAGTTTTTTTCCAGGTGCATCAGCCACTGCAGCAAATGTCAACCCATTGACATGTAAACCATCTGAGCAAAAGGTGGAACAAATGCAGTCAACTGGAGTCCCCAGCATCAGCTGCACGACCGTAGTCGTCCCATCCCGAGTTCCCTGCGGGGTGAGGCTCTTATCTACTTAGTCGGACGCCATTTGGTTTTTGCATAAAACACCACAGATGCTGGCTACACCACGGCTCACTGTGTGTGCCGTCTCTTTATCAGGCTTCTGTGGAGCTTTTCATTCTGTTGAAAGATGAGGCACCTGGCACTGACACTGAGGTTGAGTTTACTGGTGAGAATCAGACGCTGAGAGTGAAGCCTGTCCACTGGAATGAGAGCATACTGTGTGTACATGCACCTGGTGAGCCATGTGATAATAGTAAAAAAAAAGGCTATCATTTTAGTCTTTTTTTTGAGTTCTTCTTTTTCCTTTCAGTGTCTCCCTTAAGGAGGCGCCACAGCAGATCATCTGCCTCCACCTTGTTCACCTTGTTCTCTCCCTTGTGTTCTTTTTCTGTCACACCGACTGTCCTCACGTCCATTTTCACAACATCCATGGACCTTCTCTGTGGTCTTCCTCTTTTTCTCCTCCCCATCTTCAACATTCTTTGTCCAATATAATCACTATCCCTCCTCTGCACGTGACCAAACCATCTCAACCTTGAGTCTCTTACTTTATTTCCAAACCATACAACCTGAGCTGTCCCTCAACCATGTTCATTTCTAATCCTGTCCATCCTAGACACTCTTAACAAAAATCTCAGCATCTTCCATCTCCCTGCCTGCTATATCAAAGCTGGTCTCACTACCATCTTGGCTAGTAGTAGACAGTCAATTTTGACTGTCTACTAGCAATCAAAAGATATTTAGTATCATGTCAACAGATTATGAGTTGACACTTTCTATCGACTGTTTTTCACTTCAATTACATGATCCTGTCACTTATTAATTGTCAACTAATGTAATGATTTGATGTTTACTTGATTATAAACACATTGTCAACAGATCTAATTGATCATAGTTGTGCTCATATGCTCAGATCCTGTTCACTTTCAGGTGCCAGACTCATTAGAAGTAGATAGTCACAATCTACAGAGAGCTTGTTAGATGATGGTTAATAAAGCTACAGAATTAGTATTTATAGTCAACAGGTACTTTTGTGCAGGGTTAGGGTTAGAAACACTTTGAAGGAATACTGAAAACCTGTTGATTACTGATAGAGGGGATATGGGAAAACATCTGTTTTACATCATTCAATACTGATATATATCATGATATAAATCAAATCAATATTTCTGTAAGGCTGTGCGATATAACTTATAAATGATATCTGTATATTTTTGGGCTTTATCCTGATATATGAGATATAAGGGATATATAGCTGCTCTGGACTCTCTTTTGAGATGTTTGTGTTTCTAAAAGGAGAGTGAAAATACACTGTAAACACACTCTAAAATATCAAATATCTACTGTTTATGATCTGTATTACACAGTCTCAAAATATACTTATTACCTTTCATTTCAGAAAATACCCACTTTATTTCTTTAGCTTCTAAATGTTAAACATAGGATATTTATATGTAAAAACAATGACACTGACCATAAATATGGTCAAATCCAGCTATAACACAAATAGTTAGGCTTAAATTTAAAAAAGTGTTTGCTTACTTAATTTATTTAATTTATTCCATATAATAAATATGATTAATAATGCAACATGGTGTCTGATGTCACCATATAGATACAATAGCGATATAGAGTCACTAATGGAATATCACAATAAAATCTTACCTAAACAAAATGTGGAATATACATTATCTTTAAAGAAATACCAACCCAGATGTTGTAGCCACATAAAAAGTAACAAAAGCCCTAACATATAGTTTCTGTGTGCTTTGTATTACAGATTTTCCAGCGGGGAACGTCAGAGTGAACGTGTATAGTAATGGAGTGCCACTGAGCAAGGCACAGCTGCAGTACTACAGCAGCATGGATGAGATGGCTCGCCTCCTGTCGAGGGTAGCCGACCCCGCAGAGTTCATGTGTCAGGTAAAGGGCAACTTCACTGAAACAAACTCCCACCTGTGCGATCAGTGGTTACTCGCCTGTGAAAACACTTCTTCAACAATGTTTTCTGTGACTCCATCTGAGGAAATAAGTCCAAGGGCTTAACAGAATTAAATCAGAGTTACAAGCAGAGGTCACGACAGGCATTCATTAATGAAAATATGCTACTGGATCATTGCATTATGGGGCTTAACTTTCACTAAGACCTCTGCTGTAATGATTTTAGCCAATAGTTATCTTTTGACATGAAACACTTCCAAAAAACAAAACAAAAAAAGGACCAATATTGATTTTGCTTAGGATCCTGCTCATGATGTCATCAGGATTATGTTTTCAAAATATCACACAGCTCCTCCTAGAGCCACAGAAAATGTTAAGAATCTGTCTGCACGGCCTGAGCACTTCTCTTTATGATGAGTGAATCAAACTTGTGAGTTGAGTGCCCTTCTCATGAATGTATACAGTTATATATACAGTATATATATATATATATATAGTAGACTAGCAAAAAAGTAGAGTATATGGTAAATGATCTGTATTTCTATAGTGCTTTTCTAGTCAAAGCTGCTTTACACTACACAGTTTTGCCATTCACCCATTCACTCCCATGCACATTGTGATGGTTCAGTACAGCAATGAGAGCCACAGGTGTGAAGACATGAAAAATAATACTGGTTATAATGAGTGTGATTGTAAGCACTGCACTGTGCATCTCAAATAAATACATAAACACTGTCAAAGGATGTGGGTATACCAAAGAGTAAGGGGAAAGCTAACAGAGAATAAATAAATGAAAAATAAGTGAATGAATAAAAGCAGATAAAGAAGAAAGAGTTTTGAAGGTTAGGAAGGACTGCCACTTAATGTAAAATCTATTGGAATGTCCAATCAGAGAGTATTTATTCTTTTCTAGCTTTAGATAAGACATGACGTCCCTGAGTCACTGAAATTTTTTAATTTCAAATTGGGAAAAAACATTACCTTGCAACAAGAAAGTGAAAGCAGTATCTAACTGAATCCAATTGTAATCTTCTGAATACCCAAATATGGAAAAGTGAGAAGAAACTTTTAACATTACTTTTCTGTCAAAAATCTTTCATTTCCATTCACATACTCAGCACCAAGCATTGTGGGGTTAAGTGTCTTGCCCAAGGACACATCAGCATGTAGACTAGTGGAGGCAGGAATCTAACCCACAACCTTACCATTGAAAGATGACTCACTCTGCCATAGATCCACAACTACATGTACAACTTATGCCCAAGGCCTTATCCTTAATGAGTTAATGCCACAGTTCAAATCTTAACCAGTTCCACAAAAATGAAGTACTGCCTCCATGAGGGCTACTGGTCCTGACATGGTCAGTGTTTAAGACAGGAAAGGTCCAGAGGAGGGAACAAGAACAAGAATACACACACATACACACAATACTGGGGTCACAACATTTCATTTGTTGGATACTTTCATGCAAATATACTGAATGGTAATGGGCCTTTTGCAAAGCAGTTAATTTGACAGGTCACAGCAGGAATATCATGGTTGTCAATAATCAAATTAATAATGTCTGTGTTCCATTTAACTTCCTCAGTTTCAGGAAGCATGTTGACTCACTGTCACGTCACACTGTCCTGACTAAACTGAACAGAGCAAAATGGCTGCTGGGCAAAAGGGCTCCACTTGTTCCACTTGATTGCCACTTCAAAAAGTAACCTTTGTTAGGCAATTGTGTGTTATGTTAGTGATTTGTCCTTGTGTAACTAATGTATAGGAACTTTGCTTGTGATCTATCCACTTCAAGTTAATAGAAAGAGTGAAAATAAATTGAATCAGAAAAATTCTGCTGGTGATTGCGTTCTAGCTAAAAGAATGTGCCAAGAGAATTTTACCCCAAAAAATCTCCACTGGTCAGGCTCTAATATGTAGTTGGCTAATATGCATTCACTGTAAAATGAATGTATATTGGGCTGTTTTTTGCTCTAAAACATGGTCAGTGTGTGAACTGTCCATCTCCCTGGTCTTCAGGCTCTTCAGGTGTCTTCTCTGGACATGTTGGATAAGAGGCTGTCCTCCATGCTGCTGAAGGGTATGCCCACTGGCGGCTTCCAGTGTGAAACCTCATCTGAGAGAGGTACAGCACTGTAAGATTACATTCGCTGAACTGGGGCTGCAACTGATGATTATTTTCATAATCCATTAAGCATTTTGGCCCAAAACTGTTAATTAATGTTTCCCAAACGTCCAAATGGTGATGTCCACAAACCAAAATGATTCAGTTTAAATGATTTATTTGTTATATGGAGCAAAGAAACCAGAAAATATTCCCATTAATATATATAAAATATTAGAGAGCTTGTTTTAATGACTAAATAACACACTCAAACTGATTAATCACTTACCAAAATAGTTGACCACTCATTTAGTATTTGATTAATTATTGATTAATCAACGCAGCCCTAGTTTTCTTTCTTTAAATATTAACAAAACATATGCAAAAACACCATCCTAAATGTTGGGCTGCTGAATTTATCAGTCCTATAGTTTTACGCTTACGTTGTAGCAGGTTTTGAAGATCCTGCTCGCAGTCGGAATGTTACACGATGCACACTAACCACAAGGCAAAGAAAATTATTTCTTTGCTCATTACGTGGCAGATTGATGGCTTCATCAGCTGCTGACATTGATCCTCAACTCTGCTAAAAAAGGGCACGGGGAAATCCATTTCCATGACAACCAGGTCAATAAGTGCCTCCAAGCTGTCTTTCTTCGACTTTCCTGAATGTTAAATCACCCACATCTTATCACACGGGGAGGGAAGTAATATAGTGGTGTACTCTTATGTGTATAGGTATGTAGCTGTTTTCAGGCCTAAATGATCTTTGTCTGAAAATTCCTTTCCCTGCTCTTTCAAGTGTTCACAACAGAGAAGCACCACACAGATGTGCCATCACTCCTCCACTTTGCTGCCCTGTATGGACTCAAGAATGTGTCCAAGCTCCTTCTGCAGTGTCCAGGCGCTGAGCGAGTGCTGCACGCGACCAACCGGCACGGTCAGACTCCTGCAGAGATTGCCAGGAGTCGTGGCCATACAGAGCTGCATGTCCTACTTCAGGAAAAACTGGTGAATACAACCTGATCAGTTAGCATTTTTCCTACTGTTGAAATTTCACCTTCCCACAGTTGGAATTCATCCTCGCAACATCCAAGAAAATATACTGTAAACTGTAGTTTTTGTGTCATTGATCCTCCCTACAATGAAGACATTTGAAAAAAAAAACAACCAATATCTGATGACAGCCCCTCATCTTCTGTGATTTGTGAGGCAATTATAATCACCCAGTGGCATTATTAGTCCACATAGAGCTGACTGGATGCAATATTGGCAGAATGGAATTCTTTAGTTTTTCAGTTACCTGCTGACAGTTGAGAAAAACAACACAGTGCACCCTGGCTCTTGAGATTTCACAGCACTCAGGGATGCACTCACTCACAGCAATAAAGCATCAGGACTGTGTGGTGCTTTATCAATAATGAACAGAATGGAGAGGATTGAAAGATGGAGAGGAGGGAGAGCGACCTATGTGTTGGGGGGGGGGGGTTGACAGGGGAAACCTCATCCCTCCCAAAGCTGTGTCTTTCACAGCTCATGGCTGAGTTAGTGGATAGACGATAACGTTGCCTTCTCTAATGCTGAATATGTTTGGCCTATGAGGTTCCTAATGGAACACCCTGACAGAGAGCAGACAGGCTGGGTGTTTGTTCATGCATGCACAATGGCTCACAGTGCAGGTCATCTGCATAGTTTAAGGCAATTAACGCAGCTGCTACTGTTGAGGTTTTCCTACATAATGGCTGCCATTTTCTAATGTTAATGCGGCGAGCCCCCCACCTTCCCTTTCACTGTGTAGATAGAGCGGCATGCTTGCCACTCACTCGCTAATGAGTGGCAATCCAAATTTAATAGATCCCGAGCATGCACGCACATCCCTTTATCTGATAATCCTGTAGGACACTCGCATCATAATGTTCTTTACGATGCTAATTTCATTAGGCAGTGAGGACGTTATTGAGGAAAACATGCAGCTCCAAGTGGTTTACTGTTTTTCTGCAAAAACATGCAGATGATCCCTCGGATTAAATGGATTCTTACTATTCCTTTGATCAGGCTTTATTTGACATGTAGCACTCTGTAACTGTCACCACTTCACATTTATCAGACACACGAGAGAGAAATATTGATCAGCTCATCTACTATTTTAATGTTGAATAGAGTCTCGCTCTGTATACAAGTATACTAACTACGTCTGCCAAAAGGAAGCAGAGTTTATAGTGATTAATTAACCGTAAGATGCTGCCAAAGACAAAATGTGTGACAAAACAACACTATAATGAAATTCTGCGGTGCTGCAGGAACTCTTCAGAAGACAGAATGGGGTAATGAGAAAACAACAATTCATACAAGCAGGTGTACACACACAAAAAATAACTACAATTATTTAATCTTCATTGATTGCCAAGTGATATTTTTTTTTCCTTTCTGTTTTTTTGGCTTGTCCATCACCTGCGATCAGTTATCCGCACATTTTAAACTCAGCAGAGATTTTTTTTTTACACTGGATGCCCTTCCTGACACATGGATGTGGCTCCATCATGGATTCTAGGAGTGTCCAATTAACCCAATCAATGGGGAGCAATGGGGATTGGGAAACCCAGCCCTTGACCTGTCGGAATTCGAAATGGGAACCCACCAGTTACAAGTTCCCTTTCTATTATGCCATAGGCTGAAATAATTTTACCTAAACTTTACACACTGGACCTTTAAAGGCTGTTTCAGCTGATACCGTATATTCTTTTCATTAGTTTTGAATACAACATCATTTATTCCCGTGAAAGCCTTCACAATACTGACAACCTTTTAACTTTCTCTGAAGCCTCGCATCAACCTATGGAGAATTCCCTCTCCAGGGGGAAATCCAGACACTCTAACTAACAGCTGCTACAAATGTATTCATCGTCCTAGCAACACTGCTAATTGAGAGTGACTGCAGATGGAGCAGGGATTGATCAGATCGCTCTAGTGAGTCAAAGTGCTCCCTGTGAGCCCTCAGCGATTCGGCAGAGCTGATGGGGAGCGGGCAGAGTCAAACACAGGTCTCCCTACAGGGACTCTGGCAATCCTATAGATGCAACATAAAAGACAAGCTCGACATAAACCAACAACTGCAGTTCTCTAGGAGGGTAATTAAAGTTGATCTTGACAGCTAAAAACTTTATGCTGATTCTTATCCTCAAAGATTCTAAGTCAGAGGTCTTCAAAAGAGGGTCTGTGACCAGAAGCAGGTTGCAAAATCATTGGTTCATGAGATAATTATATATAAAACTTCAATTTGATTACCTTGTATGCATGTATGCAATTACCAGACATTGTTAATATTCACATTGGTATGAGTTAACAAGGTATGTTTATAAATGGCAGTGGCACGGCCACCTACTCACTGTGCCTTGAATGAATATATGAACCTGTGTGTTATTTGAATAGCTCAGTACTGAATGCACAATAACAAGGTATGTTTATATGGCACTAGGCCCAGTTTAATATAAAAACTATTTTTCCCAATATAAAATTGAAGATTTATATCATGTACAATCAGTCTGGGGGTCCTTGGCGTGAAAATCTTGGCTCCAAATCGATTCAAAACTTTACTTTTTAAATCATGTTGCTTCAGCTTTTATTGGAAAAGACCTGCACCCTAACAGCGTAGTACCAAAATGAAAGCTTTAGTTTTATGATGACAATTGGCATGTCAAACCCTCACACAACCTTTTTCAGGTTGCACCTAAGATACTTCTGCAAGTGTAGCTTAATTATTGTAAAATTACATTGCCTTTTTTCCCTAAATATAAAAGCTACCTAATCTTGAGAATACTCTTCTTATTAACAGCAGCTCAGTAGAGCGACTGGAAGGTTGTGGGTTCTATTTCTGGCTCATCTACATGCTGATGTGTCCTGGAGAAAGGCACTTTATGAATGGGTACGAAAGATGTGTGATAGAAAATGTGCTGCATATAGACGCACTGTGTGAAAGTGTGAGTGAACGGGTGAATGGCAACACCTTACTGTAAAGCGACTTTGAGTGGCAATCGAGACTAGAAAAAGTGCTATATACTGTAAGTACAAACCATCCACTGTTCACTATTAGCACACGGCAGCAGAGTAGACCCTCAAATTAGCAGCCCTATGTATAAATTTTAAATGATAAACTTTTTTTGATTGAATCGTGATCCAAGGAATCAGAAAAGAATCATGGGAGTGAAAACTCTAGTTATTCATTTGCAACATGAGGACATGGCCCATTTAGTTGTGAAATGGCATGAATGAGGGGTCACATAGTGGAGTAGAGGCTAGTTGCTGTTGCTTTACAGCAAAAAAAGGCGCAGCTTTGTGATCCAATCAGACAGAGGGCCTTGGTCATTATCCAATTGTTACCCAAGGAATTGGAATTGGAATCTTTTTTCTTTTCTTTTTTTTGGAATGGCAGTTTCATTAACTCATCTGCACTGTTCCCCCCCCACCTCCAATTAATCAACCCACAATGCATCAGTGATTCGGGCATCAGTGGAGCAGCACTCTTGTCAATAAATCCGGGATGGATGGGTCCCTGGCTTCGTACCCAGGCTGAATCAGTCACAGGGCCTGCGTCAGATCTACCAGTCTGCCATGGCACCACACTTCTTTGTTAATTAGCTGTGAACTGCTCCAGAGGGGGAAGAGCTGAATTATTCAGAGGGAGCATAACCAGAATACAAATATAGCAAACGCTCTGCTGTTATCTACAGTGTTTAGATCCTCAGACTGTATTTTGCTTGCTCATGGTAATTATAAACACAAACATTGTCCTGATTTAATATTTTAATAGAGGGGGTCACTTGGCAGTAAGATGGACTCTCCTACAAATATTTAACTCTCACCAGATGGAGAGCAGAGCTCAATAAATACAAATCAACTGTGAGGCTCAGCAAAGTGCTATTTGTGTTGCACACTTTGTTTTGTGTAGAGTATAATGCAAATGCAGGCGAGCCAAATTAGATGACACCCTATACCACTAGTCTTGGGATTTGTTAATAACCCTGTTTTGCAACTCAGTTCAGTCAGTAACCAGTGTTATCACCGTACTCCTGAAATTTGCGTCTTATTTGAATGAGGCTGTCGCCCTGGTTCAGACAGTAAAGTTCATCCTTCAGATAGTGTGTGAGTGCTGCACGTGTGGATTTTACATTTCGAGTCTGTTTTTCAGCCACGTTAGAGGAGGAGCTGCAGGGATGTGGATCTTGTGACATCTGCTTATGGGCCCTCAGCTGAGCAAACGTTTCACAAACTGTGTATATGCAGTGAAAAATTGCACACTATTGTCAATGGAGTACAAGAAATCTATGCTATCTTGGCATTTGATGATAAATCCTACTCATGTTTTTTGGGATTTCATCTAAAATAGAAAATGGTCTGTCTCTATATAGCACTTTATTTTAGTCTTGATGACCCCTCAAAGCTGCTTTACACTACAGTTTTTGCCATTCACCCGTTCACACCAATTCACTCACACATTCATCCAACACATCTATGTGCAGCGCATCTTCTACCACACAGTTTTCATACCCATTCACATGCTGTCGACACACCATGGACATACAGTAAGTGTCTTGTCAAGGACACACGTATGTATGTAGACAATCAATCAATTAATCAATCAAACCCACAACAACTTGCTCTACCACTGAGCTATAGTCAGTGTAAGTAAATCTCAAACTAGGTTTACTAACAATTATTTTCTCAATTTATTGGCCATAAAATGTCATCAAAATTAATCAACTGTTTAGATAACTGATTAATGGCTTTGAAATTCAGATTTTTCAGCTACTTGAATGTGAATATTTCCGAGTTTCTTTACTCCATATGACAAATAAATCATTCAAACTGAATAGTTGATGATTCATTTTGTATTTGATTAATAATGCCCTGTTTCAGCCTATAGTAAAATGATATACCTGCCAAACATCAGCATGTTAGCACCTCCATGTAATCCGATTCATGTTAGTGTTTGGTGCTAGAAGAAAACTACAAAGACAACACAATGCTGAATAAATATATATTTTTAAGTGTAAATATAAAGAGCTGCAACAACTAATCGATGACTAATCAACTACTAAATTAATCACCAACTATTCTGAAAATCGATTAACAAGTTCTGCAAAAAAATAACAAGGATTTTGAATGTATGGCATTAATGTCACAAGTTCAATGTCATATATCAAACACTCTTATTCTGAAACCACACCAGGCACAGTGGCACTAAAAGCCTTTGATCTGAGCATCTCGGCTTCTGAAAACAGATTCACTCTTATCTTCCACCAGATTTCCTTCAGATTTTGCTCTCCGTCTAACAAAACCATGCTGTTTTGTCTGAGGCACTGCTGCTCGGGTTGCAGTGGTGAGAGTGAATTTGTCTGGAATGCCTGGGGCTCCTGCAGCTTCAGACATCTGTGAGATGATTTAACATTAGTGGTTAGTAAATAAATACCCCTCCTTGATCCAGCAACGAGCTCCGAAAACACCACACTGTTGCTTTTAAGCACAGCATTCGTCTATTTTAAGTCAATGTTCATGGTGAGGCGGCAATTAACCATCCTCTCTACCTGTTGGGCCTGTTATGAAACTCCATTGTGCACTAATGCATTCACGGCAGCCAATAAGCAATTTACAGTAGGCTACTTCAAGCAGCGTAATATTGTAATTGAGTCACGAGTGGTTGTGTTGCTTGGAAACTGCACACAGTGCGTGGTAGGTTACATGGAGGATATGATGATCAAAATGAGCTGTCTCATCTATGGACATTAAAGTCGGAATACATCTTTTGAAAATGACAGCGTAATCTAATGTAATCCTTAAGCATTACCATCACTATTGTGATAGAGGCTTTAAGAAGTCATGAGTGGTGATAATTAAGGTTGATGTAAAATAGCAAAAAAAGCAGCAACATGGAGTTTATTAGATATTAAAGCTACAGTCCACGGCTTTATGGTGTTGATTTTATTACTCTACCTCAGTTTGGTCTTTATGAATAAAATAGATGTAACATTATTTGTGGAGGCAGAGATGAAGACGCTGACCAGGATGGACAGGACTAGAAATGAGCATATTCAAGGTTCAATGAGTTGAAAAATAAAGTAAGATAAGGTTAGTTTGAGATATTTTAGTCACATGCAGAGGGATAGTGATTATATTTTGGAGAAAGGATGCGGAAGATAGAGAATGCTGCATAAAACAAAAAAGGTAACATTAAAAAACAAATAAAAAAATACAAAAAAAATTAAAAAAGGAAAAGAAAAAACCCTCTCTCTATATTATTAAAAAATATGCATCAGTCAGATGTAAGGACAGATAAAAGTCACCACTTTTTTAAGAATTTCCTCATTAGCCTTGGAGTGTAAACTTTATTTTTCCAGGTGTAGCCACAACATCATATCTTTCAGTCAGGCAGAGAATTTCCAGGTTTCCAGGTTAGGCATATTCTACGCCTGGCTCATAGTGTCATGAAAACAATTGTGTCAAATTCAGAGGCAATGCTGGTAACCTGATGGCCGATAATGGACAGTGCCATAGCCTATTTTTCAACAAGAATGAAAATACATTAGAAATAAATGACCAGTACATTCCAAGCTTTGGGCAAAACCAAAACATGTGTGAAAGTGTGTTTTCAGCTCCTTATACTATGTGAATATTTTCTGGGTATTTTTGCTCCTTATAACAAAGAAATAATTAAAACTTAATAATTTTGGTTTGTGGACAAAATAAGACATTTGAAACATTTCCTAAATCATTGCAAGATTTGGAAAACACTGATCAACATTTCCTGACATTTTGTGGACCAAAGAAGTACTTGATAAATTGTAAAAATGTTCAGATTAATCAGTCATGAAAATAATCATTGGTTAGTTAAACTTAGAAATGTTTAATGCATTTCTTTTTTGAATAAATAATTTGAGAAGCAGATTTTGACTGCGTCTTTTCCAGATGCCGTCTAAATATCAAGCAATGGGTCTCGGTTTGCTCACTAAATGATATGTTTGGACTGAAAGGGGAAGATTGTGTGATTTCATAATTACCCTGATCACAACCGTGTCTGTCCCTCAGCATGCTATTAGCAAACAGGCCGACTCGGCACTAGCAGCAGCAGCAGCTCTGCTGTCAAGGGGAAGACTGCAATCTTTTAGCCCAGCAGACAGGGTTACAGCACACCTCTGTAATTCCCGATATAGACCCGAAATAGCTTCCCCACAAGTCCTGAGAGGGATGTGGTAAAAAACCTTAATTAATAAATCTGGATATTTGTCGCATCTGACATGAAAACACTGAATACCATGGAGGCAGGTATCAACCTATAATGTGACAGAGCTTAAAGAGTGGTTCAGAGGTCATCACCTCTGCTGTAAATCTTTCATTTTTACGCCTTATATGAGAGAAGAAGAAAATGAGCCAGCAGGAAGGATGCAGTGAGCCGACCAAAGATTGATCCACATTCATTCATTCTCTACGTGAGGGTCGCGGGTCGCTGGAGTCAATCCCAGCTGACACAAGACGAAATACGAGCTACCGCCTGGACAGGTCGCTAGTCCCCCGCAGGTTCAAAACACAGACGTGAACAACTATTCACTCTCACATTCACACCTACGTTAAATTTATGCTCTGTTTCCCATTATGGCACAGATCTGTTTGATACAGTACAGTACAGCTTGAAATGATAAAGCCCTGGGTCAGACTTGATTAATTTGATACCAGAGTAAAATTTTTACTGTGGTATCAAAAGGGAAGAGTGCCAAAGAATGGATAGGTTGGGTTTGGTTATTTTGGTACTATTCCTCATAAAAACCCCTCGTTGGAGACCCTCGATTTAGAGTGTCCAGTTAACATCTGCATGTTCTCGGAGTGTGGGAGGAAACCAGCCATGCACACACAGGTAGAACATGCAAACTCTATAGAGAATGGCCCTTGTTTGGACCATGTCAAGAACCCGGCAACCTGCAAGGCAGCGTAGGTAGCCCATTGATCCACATTATCCTGCATATGATGGTTGTGGGGCTGCAGGAGCCAAACCCTAAAGTCAAACATGCATTGTATCAACATTTGTCACAAATAATCTACTGTTACAAATCAAATACCCAGCTTAAACTCCGTCAAACAGATTATTTTGTATTGCACTGTGAAGACTATGCTATTGAGCTGTTTCTTCATTGTATGGATGAGTCATAAAAACATCTCTTCACTCACTGTTGTTGCAGAATATGTTCGACTGCAGGAAGAACAATGATGATGCCACTGTGTATGAAGTGATGAGCACCACAGGTGAGGGAAGGAGACCCGCACGAAATTGTTTTTCTTTTCCAGAATATCATTATTCTACTGTGCTGCTGTTCATTTCCGACCAGTGAATACTTTTGCTGATGGCCGCTGCTTCTGAGTAACTGTAGCGAAAACAGCATACAGAGCTTCATCATGACATTCAAGCAGTAAACGCTTTGTGCATTAGGGAATCCTTCCACTGCAGACGGCCAGAAAGAGCAGCATGCAGAGAGTGCAGGGGAGGAGGTGGAGGATCTCTACGCTCTACTGGAGGTGAATGATGAATATGACACCATCGTGAACTCAACAAAGGCAGCAGTAGTCATTGCCAACCGCCCACCAGCACCCACTCCTCGGCCTGAGAGCATCCAGGTGAAGGAGGACAGAACCCCTTACATCACACAAGGTAACCTATGACTTATTCCTTTCAAATCACAGCTATGATGGAGCTCATTTGGAGTAAAACCAACACTGAGTAATGCACAGCATGTGAAGGGGAGTTTCAGAGCTCATGTGGGAGGGAGGAAGTGCCTGGTATGTGCATTGCCTTTGTCAGTGGAGTACTGCTGGATTGAGTGAAGAAACTTTTTAGCCATGCAGTTTGTTTTCATCCCATAAACCATGAGAACACTCTTGCTCACCACTACAAAACAAACAAAAAGCGAGGAGAGAGAGAGAGAAGGACCTATTTGCCCACATCAAGAGCCAACAGGCCCTAACTGTTCAATTTCAGCAGCGTGAATATTTCATGTAGATGAAACATCCAAAAGTGTCTGGTATTATTAAGGCTTATAAATCATTAAAATGGCTTCCCATTTTTTTCCATCCTGCAAATGCAAACATGAGCACATACATCCACAATCAACTGCTATACCTATTCATTCATTCAGTCATTGTCTAGCACTGTATCCTACACATGAGGGTCGCGGGGGGCATCAGAGCCAATCCCAACCCACATACACAGGGCAAAAGGAAGGGGTTACACCCTGGACAGGTCGCCTCTGTATGTTTTGGACTGTAAGAGGAAACTGGAAAACACACACAGGGGAACGCCATACAGAAAGGCCCACTGTCAGACCAGGTAGCGAACCTGGGTCTTTTTTGCTGTAAGGCAACAGTGGTACCCGCCACTAATCCACCATGTGGCCCTTTGTTATACCTACTGACTATATTAAACTGGTCCCTAATGATGAGCACTTGTGAATTCAAACACAATTATGGTAGTTGCACAAAAACCTTATTATTAGGGATGATACAATACACAGCATTGGTATCAGTCAGATACTGGTCAGAATCAATGGATTGGATATTAGACAGGTAAAAACATAAAATCAGATCCAAAAAAATCCTATATATTGAATGCTTCACTATGAACAGACAGTAAAAATGTAAATAAAAATCAGCAACAGCATTTTAGCTGTGATGTTGTGGGCTGTTAATTTCTTTTTTCATAAGTTAAAAGGTCTGAAATGAATGAATTGGACTGATAGGTAGATACTCGGTATTGGTAGAGGACACAAAAAAGGCATATCGTGCCATCCCTGCCAATTATGCATCTGTTCAGTGAGCTTGTTTGTATCCTGCCACTTCTCTTACTTACAAAGCAAAAAAGAATTGGAGTGCACCACTGAACTCTCTGAAGCCCATCCATCCCCTAAATAACGGAGAGGGAACTACGCGGCTGCCATCTGCAACCAATCTTGACCAGAAATAAGTCATTACACATGTTTTCCATCGTCCTTGTCCCCAAAGCGCACAAGAGAAAGGAGAGGGATTTTGAGGTTTCCATCTATTGAGACAGTGGAGCTTCCAACCACACAAGGATCACATTTTATTCCTAACGCCCACTGCTGCATTGAAAGATGGGAGAGGATAGATGAGGCTAGGTGGAGGATTAGGCATGGGGCCAGTTATCGGAGAACGCTGCAAAAGTGGAAATACTGAGGAATTTTTGCTTTTGATAGTGGCAACGTCCTCAGCTCAATGACACTGAAGAGCTAAAATGTAAACGGATATTTGCTCCGGGTATGACTTTTGCTACATAAAGAGCAATGCACCCTCTCTACAGCAAAAATACAGTAATAGCTAAGGTCATGTGACAGCTCTGCAGCAGTATTCCACTCACAAAGCCATTCTGAATTGAAGCCATGAAGCCAGACTTTGTGTTATGAGCACAAGAAAAGCGGTGTGTTTGAACATAGAGTGGAAAAGAGAGAGAGAAACAGGGAGAGAGAGAGAGAGAGACTCTGTCGTGCAGGAAGTCGGCTGAGGCAGGATTATCTTGCAGGGTGTGGATGTTGAATTTTAATCCAATGTTGGTCACTGTCAGCCGCAGCTCCACCGCCTCTGACAGCTACACAGTGTAGCCTTTCATTCTGGACGCTCAGTCACTACCACACCAACAGCATCATTCAGAACATCTAATTTGATCCAGGACTGAATATGCGGGTGTTTCCTTGGAGAGTGAGAGAACAGGAATATCACACAAGGATTCCTTGCTTTTCTTATAGATATTGAGATTTGATCATAAGCTCTGAAAGAGTAGTGAAAGGCCATTTTTGTCTTGTGGTAATTCACACTAAGCTTTGCACAGTCCACACAAGAGGTTCATGCTTTTAGATTTAGAATATGACTCCATCTTGTGGAGAGATGATAGAAGTGCAGGAGCACACTGTTTTCACTGAGGATAAAGTCAGTAAATGTGTCACATTTTTCTTTTACTTTTAAATTCAATTGATTTAAACACGGTTACAGATAGTAACTCTGTTAATGTGAGCTATGCTTTGTTTACAGTGTTTCAAAAGAAAATGGCAACACAGGGCAGTGTTGATCTGTATTCGCTACCCTCTAAACAAGGTAAGTGGGAACTAAAAACCCTCATATTTTGTCTCTATAAAGGTTTAGAGCATCAAAAATACTCAAAGCGCTGCAGTGTGGAGCTGAAAACCCTAATATTTAGTGTCGATAAAGGGTTTAGATCATCAAAAATGCCACTGCACTGTGGAGCTTAAACCCCAATATTTAGTCTTGATAAAAGATTTACAGCAACAACAATACTCAAACCACTACACTGTGGAGCTTAAACACAAATATATAGTCTCTATAAAAGGTTTACAGCATCAAAAATACTCAAACCACTACACTGTGGAGCTTAAACACAAATATATAGTCTCTATAAAAGGTTTACAGCATCAAAAATACTCAAAACACTGTACTGTGGAGCTTAAACATGAATATTTAGTCTCTATAAAAGGTTTACAGCATCAAAAATACTCAAAACACTGTACTGTGGAGCTTAAACATGAATATTTAGTCTCTATAAATTTACAACATAATAAAAAAACACTTATATCACTGAAATGTAGAGTGAAATGTGCTTCAGTAAATAAGTACTTAATTTGCCCTTGTGTCAAATTTAATCTAATCTAACATGCATAACTTGTAGTGTTTTGTTAACTCAGTTCCAATTGTAGCAATTACCACTGGAAATTATAGAAATGAGTCATCATTGCAGCAAAGTAAAGGGCACACAGACAGGGAAAAAAAGAGTAGACTGAAGATTTAAACACACTCAGGAGCCAATAAGAGACTAAAATAACTGGAGAATGTGTTAGAGAGAGAAACCTACAGAGACACAAAGCCATTTGTCTGCTCTGCTGTACTGCTAGTGACACTGAGTGACAGGTCCATAGATCATCCAGAAAATGACTTAACGTCCTCATGACTCACTGACATTACAGATGAGCTCGGGAAACCACATGAATATCTAATTCTGGTTATGAATGCCATCTGGAACAGGCTTAGTCTCTGTCTTTTCTTGTCTCTACTCCATTGTGGTATCATATCTGAAATCTACCTTGCTCACTTGTTGCCTGTTGATTATTTTGTGCTGCCTGTCACTAAAAATGTCAGATTCTGTTCGACTGCTTGCTGCTCTTTGCAGCACACGGGCGACACAACAGTGTTGGGTCCACCTACGACACCTTTACACCAAACCAGAAACATGGGCGTGAGCAGCTCGGTGACATCCAACAGAAGGTGAGGGCCAGTTCACTCACTGTGGGGGACGCAGCGCAGCGTGTCAGTGACTGGCAGAGAGTTCAGAAGGGTATGGATGCCCCTCAGAAAGTAGGAATATCACACTCACACTGGTATTAAAATAGATTAACATCCAAGACCTGATAGAACTCCTGCCATCTGCTGCATATGCACCAACCGAGACAACAATTCCACAACAGTAAAGCAAGTAGGTACAGGAAGCCATTTACCTCATAGTGAAACAACTTTAAATGAATAATCCCAACTCTGAGAGCGAGGAGACACTGTTTATGTTGCTTTATATCCATCTTATTCAAAAGACGGCTTGTGGGCCACATGCAGCGCAGAAGCAACCTCTGTGTCTGTCTGTCTTAAAGATTCCTACCTAAATTTAAAAAATGATGCACTTTTGTTTTTGCAGCGTTTTATTGTTGTAGTTGGTTGAATATGGAACTATTTTTAGCTTTCCAATACATAAGCTTAAATGCATTTTTTGAAAGCAACATACTAATCTGATAAACTGTAGATAAAAGTAGTAATGTAAGTGAGTTATTATCGATACACTGTCGGCGGTATTTACAAAATTGCAGTAGAACGTATCTGAAAACTTCAGTGAAAGTAACCTTCACCCTTTTATTCTGCTCTGGTGACTCAGTGTTCAAGTATGTGTTTGCATTTGTATTTACACACAGTTTCTCTGCTGGACCTCCGCGGAGGCACAAAAAGATTTATGACCCGACAGTGAAGCCTCGATCTTACTGTTGTCTCAGTCAGCAGCACTGTGCAATAGTGTCAATAAATGGATGCCTGTGTGTGGCTCTAATGTAAACGGACTGATGTTTGTGTCTGCAGGAGAGGGTGAGTCAGCTCAGAGCCAGTCCCATCAGCACCATCACCGGCAGCAGTGCGGACAATGAATGTGTCTACGGTAAATATTCTTGCATCCTGGACATGTGCGTTAAACTTTGCTCCACTCAAAATTTGACATTTAGAAAACAACAATATGCACTGGTGGTTACTTTTGATGAGTTTACTTTTTGTTATTGAACACATAAACATTACTTGTACACTGCGTCCAAATCAAAACAGGCTTTGTCAAGCAATACTATCAGACCACAGTAAGGGGCTGTCCACACCAGTCTGGGTGAATCCATCCTGAAACAATTTTTTGAAAATGTGTCAGAGAGTAGAGAACCAATGCACTTCTTTGGGAAAGTGATGATATCATAATCACGCCTCTCGCTTGCACTAGTATTCACTGTCTATCTTCGTTGTCGTAGTCTCGCTCTTGTGTTTGGAGATTGTTTGGTCTGATCCCTTTATGATAACTTTTATTTTCTTTCCTTAGTCGCCCTGACTTTTTTCATTCTTCATACACAGCTCACATGTCGTATGCGCATGCTCAAAATCTAAATCTTCGTCGATTTTGGTGTAGCCACACTACATATACAGGCCTAGCAGGCCTAGACTTTAAATGCTGCACTACAGCATTTAAAGTCATTTTGGGGAGTTTCACCTAGATAAAAACATTTCCTGAAACGGTCCAAAAAACAACAAAGACCAAGATAACAATAACTGTCAATATTAAGGGTCACAATAAGGGCAAATAGATTAATGTAGAAGTGAATGAATAAATGAATAAAGTCTATAAAAATGGGTTTTAAGAAGAGATTTAAAGGACGTTGGTGAGTCCACCAGCCTTATTTTCTCAGGCAGGTTCCAAATGCTCAGTCTCTTCTGGATTAGAGCCACGACTTCTGACACAACAGTCAGAAGAGCCCTGCCCGAGGATCTGAAGGTGCACAGCAGTTCATATGGGGGTCATCATCTCTAAAATGTAGCTAGGGGAAGGACAGCCCCGTACTAGCTTTAAAAGTGATCAGTAAAATCTTAAAATCTATTCTAAAATGAACAGGGAGCCAATGAGGGGCAGCCAGGACTGGGCTGATTTGACAGTGTCTTCTAAAAAACAGTAAAACTGTGTTATTCATATTATATTACCTATATACAATATTTGGATATTCTTAACTCCAGTGCATTAGAGGCAGTGAGAGTAATGCATGGTTCACTGCAGGTTGAGCTAACGAGATGCATTCACTTCTTCTGGATCTACAGTGTGTTGAGCTTAAAGGAGCACCTTAAATTGCAGCAAACACACATGAACTCCACTGACTAAATGATTCTTGCTGCTGCTGCTGCCACCTTGTTGAGAAGCACCACAAATGAGGAGGAGAAAGATTTGCTTTTTATGAATTAAATCATCTTTTTTAAAATTTAATGCATAGTCCCCGTGACTGACAACAACAACTGTCAAGATAACAATAACTAATACTAAGTACTAATAATATTAATAACTTTAAAATTAATAACATATGTTAAAATATTAAAACATATGTTTATTTCTTTATTTCACTGGTATATAATGATACAGGGTGTAGTAGTTAATATGGATATGGTCTCTTATATCTTATGTATTTCTGACAAAATTTTGGTTTAAAGAAAATATATCTGAACACAAAAATGAAATGATAAATAAACTTTAAACTTTTTTCTTAAGAGTCTGTGATGCAGGGGGGAGCCCAGAACAGAAAAAAAATCCCAATTCCTAACTCTAGAGGGCGATATATCTTCAAATATTAGAATATCCATCACAGTACACAGTTGGAGTTAAGCAGAGACATCTGGGCTGCAAAGAAGCACCTGCAAGCAATTTTTCCATACGTTTTTATGAATGTAAGTGGAAAGTTAAACATCAATGAATTGCCTCTAACAGTGTATACAGTTAAAAACATTTGCATCAGCCTATACATATCAAAATGAATCTATGGATGAAGAGGGGATGAGATTGAATATTGCTCAGAAGGATGAATAGGAAAGATGTACTGTCATAAGTATAAAATTAAAAGTCCAGGGAAACATATTCTCTTCAGCTTGGCAGCTCTACAGATGTATAATAATTAAATAAATAAACATTAAGGATGCATTAAAAAAACACATCCATTACAGTTCAGAATAATAATTTACTGTATTGATGTGGTAATAAACAGAATTTGCTGTGGTTTACAAAACTATTCAGGAACAAATGCACACACACTATCTATGGCTCTTTGGCTTTTTAAAGACTTGTATTAATGTCCATTCATTTGGGCAGCCTTATCTCTAACCATAATCAGTTCATGCCAAACCACAATTCAAATCTTAGCCCTGAACTCAACCAGTTCCCCCAGAAATTAGGTTCTGCCTCATTTGGACCAGGTTTTGGTTTCCATGAGCACAAGGTCAGTGTTTATGCCATAAAAGGTCACAAAGAAGTAACAAATATAAAAAAAACACCACATACACACACAGTCCGGTTTCCATGGTTCAGAAGACATCACACTGACTTTCATTCATTTTCTGGAGACATAGTCTAACTTTAACCATAATTACTACTGGCCTAACCCTAACATCATTCCAAAAATACAGCATGTCTTCACCTTAAAATGTAATAATTTATAGTACAGGGACCTGCTTTATGTTCTATAATGTGAATGTGCAAGCAGATTTAGGTCACCACAACATGAGTAATGCCTGAAACACACACACACAGGCATAGAGAGAGAGATACCAGTTTGTTGATACAGCCCAGCCTGTGCCTGAATGAATGAATAAGAGCTGCATGGGGAATTCAGTGAATGCATGGCTAAATCCAAGCTCAGTCTTGAAACCCAGGCAGAGGCTGAGCTGTGTGCCAACAAAGCAGCTGGGTACACGCCGGGCACATTTTTCTGTTCAATCATGCTCTTTGTGAATAATATCTATTAATGCCTTCTCTACTTAGACCTGCCAGTTAGCCTTTGGAGATGATCCGGCTTCAGGACCCCATGGCATTTCAGGCATATGGCTGCCTGTCACCTGCTGAGTATGTTTCAGTCCATGCATCGTGCGTGGCCACCGAGATAGGCCTCGATTAATCAAGTATGCAAATATCCTAGCATTGCCAAAAAAAAAAAAAAAAAGATTGCTCCTGTCACAGAGAGACAGATTACTTCAGTTCACCCACACCATACATGCTTATATATGTGGGCAGCACTACATCAAAGACAAGAGATCAAAGATTGACTGTTCTTCAAAAACACCATGCTGTATATCCACCATGATGGGAATAAAAACACAATCTGAAATGCAAATGATCTAAACTCTACACAGCTAATGTTAAAGCTGCTTCCATCAATATTGTATAATGCTATGGCATCAAATGACTTATAGAACATGTTAGGTGCATGTTATAGTTCAATGCTTCACTTTTTTGGTTTTAACTTTGTGTGATGTTTATTAATGTCTTATTATGTTTGGTCTTTGAGAACAGAAATAACATTATTTGTATGCTGCGGTTCCTCACCTAAAAGGCACTGTCAAGCAATACTATCAGACTGAGGAAGTGTTTGTGTGTGTTGTGGGAGTAAGGCATGTTTACCCCATCAAACTGCTGAATAGGGGAGTCGATACAATACTGAGTACCTGCATCCATCCGATACTGGTGAAAATCACTGAATTGGATGTCGGAATGAGAATTGTTGAATCCAATGCAACAAAAAATATAGCGACTTTAAAAGTGTAAAATAAAATCAGCAACAGCATTTAAGATGAGTCATGTTTTGGGCTATTTATTTCTTTTCTTATCTTTATAAGTGCAGAATATGTGTTTCACAGTTGTCGAATAATATCTTTGAAATTGCTTGAAATGCCCAGCACAAATATTTTGTTAACAGCTCATAATTTCAAATGCCTGTATCGGACTGACATCGGTAGATACCCAAGGTTGTGATATCGGTCTTAGAAACAAAAAAAGTGATGTTATGTCATCCTTTCTGTGATGCCTGGGGTTTTTAAGCAGTAGAATTACCCTCTGAAACTTGCTTCTGCTTCTGTGTGTTTTCACTCATACTCCAACCTGTTTCCCGCCTTGAGCGTGCTAGAGGGTCTGTGATTGGTTCCCTTTTTCTGACGTTGGCCAAAACAACGTCCTTGTAAGACATGGCTGCAGAGCAAAATCAAATCCTACGATGTCCTTGTGGTCCCTGATTGTGGCCCCAAATTCCACGTGAGGACCCACATATGTCCCCACATATGTACAAGATGGTACTCAAACAATACAAAGGTATAGAATGGGGTGAGCCCACTTTCTTGATAATCTCATGCAAACACTCTTAACTAACAATAATGAATGGAAACAGTGTAATATTACAGAATGGGAGCATGACTTGAGGAAATTACCTCATATAATTTATTACCTCATATACCTCATTTGTACAACCTGAGCCTGAGTCAGGAGAAAATCCCGATGCTGTGGAAGACATCCTGCTTGGTTCCAGTTCCCAAGAAGTTGAGGCCATCTGACCCGGCAGACTACAGACCAGTCACCCTCACATCTCATGTGATGAAGGTCCTGGAGAGACTGGTCTTAGCCCAGCTGAGGCCACAGGTGAGGACGTTCCTGGACCCTTTGCAGTTTGCCTACCAGCCCCATTTAGGTATCGATGATGCTGTCATCTACCTGCTGCAACGAGCCCATATGCATCTGGATGGTGGAGGAGGCACTGTGAGGATCACATTCTTTGATTTCTCAAGTGTTTTCAACACCATTCAACCTCTGCTACTGGGTGAGAAGCTGCGGGTGATGGGTGTCGACGACACAATGATCTCCTGGATCACTGACTACTTGACAGGCAGGCCACAGTTTGTCCGTCTGGGCAGTGTCCTGTCTGATGTGGTGGTCAGTAATACAGGAGCTCCACAAGGAACTGTACTTTCACCCTTCCTCTTCACCTTATACACCACTGACTTCCAGTACAACTCTGAGTCATGTCACCTGCAGAAGTTCTCTGATGACTCAGCTGTTGTTGGATGTATAAGAGAGGGAGATGAGAGTGAGTACAGGACAGATGAGTGGACAGATTTGTAGAGTGGTCCGATGAGGCTGAATGTCAGC
>JAFBJR010001711.1:570109-646465 GCA_016785285.1 Brachirus orientalis | reverse complement strand
CATCTTGGCACTGTGTGTAATCTATCTATCTATCTATCTATCTATCTATCTATCTATCTATCTATCTATCTATCTATCTATCTATCTATCTATCTATCTATCTATCTATCTATCTATCTATCTATCTATCTATCTATCTATCTATCTATCTATCTATCTATCTATCTAACGTAAGCCGATATGTTTTAATCATTTAATCGTGAATAAAATGAAATAATTAATTAAAAAAAGTTACTTAACTGTTTCAACTGTTATTTGTGACACTAAATCAGACACTAACACTTTCATTTTCAATCATTAATAGCTGTGGTTTTACCTGCAACTGCTGTTGCCACATAGGAGGTTTTACCAGCCATTTCATAGCATAGACATGTCTCTGGTGCTGGATAATTTCCTATAGGTTTATTTTCAACAAAGTGAAGTGAACAGACATAGAAGCTTCAATGACTTCTTGAAATGTAAGGCTTTTATCCACAGCACATTTCCTGATTCTAGAGATCATGAAAAAAAAAAAAAGTTCACATGGGGCTTGGCATGCACTTTCTCTTCTTATTTGTGGCTGACGATCAAAACAACCCCCGTGCCATTAAAGTCTTTCACTTAAATCAACCCCTGACTACACACATGATAACTGTTTTCTAAAAGCAATCTTATCTGTAAAAGTCTTCCTGTCCTGCTGCTGCATCAAGCTACACAACTACTGACCAAAATGCCAAAATGGAAGTCTTTCACAAAAATGACAGTGGGCGTATACTTAAATGTTTCAGCCGAAAATGATGTTTCCATTATGGTATGGTTCGGTTTGGTATAGTACGGTACACTTTGTAACGTTAAAGCCCTGGGTCAGGCTTGTGGCTTGTGTTTCCACTGAGTACTTTACTTCGTAGGCGGGTTAAAAAACGGAATGATTGGGGCCAGTTGTTTTGGTACTATTCCTAATAGAAATGTGATAAAAATGGACCGTTCCACCTGGTGAAAACAGTCTATACAAATGAAGACATATTCCTGGTGAGAAACTGTGGAACAACAGTGACCGCGCATGCATGGAACACTCCACTCTTACTTGTGTAGTTTATATCATACATGCATGTGTAAATACGAAGCAGTTCAACGTGGAACGTAGTAAGTATGACAGTTTTAAGTCAAGGATATTACATAGTCGATCCTTTCTGTACATGAACTGGGAAAAGTTTTTTTTCTTTTTTTTTTTTGCTTAAGTCACATCACATTCTTCAAAGCAGCATTAATTACTTTTTGACCACAGGAGGGCAGCGGAACAAGCTGTGAACAAAACAGTGACCTGTTATTTTCACCTCATAATTATCCGGACAGTAGATATGGCACATGTGTTGGTAAACAGTTGTCTGACTACATATATGGTAGCAATGTAGCAAACACTCAATTGGAGTTGTTTTTCCTGCTGAACTGAAGGTGAATGTTTATTTCTACCTCCCATTTGACTCTGGGCAGGTGGCACACAGTGTAATTATCAGAGGTTTTCTTTATTAATTAATATATTTACTTTTGAGCTGCCTGCTGCACATATGTGTAAACATATATGGAAACAAGGTTAATGAGAGAGGTGAGGCTAAACTGAAAGGTGCGGCCTGACAACAGGAGCAAATGACCTTAAAGACATGCTTTGTAGAGCAAGACGGGTAAGTTGGGTGATGTAGATTCTCTGTGGACTTGTCACTCGGGCTGAACAACATGAAAAAAAAAAGAAATACCTGTATTCAGTCAGCAACGTGCTGATATTCACAGTGTAACTGATTTATAATATGGAGTATTTGCCACATGAGATGCTCTCAAAAGCATAAAAGAGTTAAACACAGAACATTTAAAAATAGAACAGGGAGCTCATAAGCTGTGACTATGATTGAAAAATTAATTTGTTAAAAGAAATCATTCTCATAAGAAAATATTAGGGCTTCGCTGTAAACAATCTCTGGCTGTGAAATAGGTTGGTCATTCAGTTATGGTACAATTTACAATAAAATGCAGGTAAGGCTATATAAATACAATCTGACAGTGACAATACAATGTAAGTAAACTCTAACTTAAAATATCTACTGTTTATGATCTGTATTACATGATATTAAAATACAGTTATTCCCTTTTATGTTAGATAATACCTGCTTTATTTCTTTGCTTTTTTTTTAATGTTAAATGAATAAAGGTGGGAATTGCCTGAGACAACACAATGAGATATCACGATATTAGGATATGCTGAGTACTCCCATAACAAATTGTGATATACTGGAATTTTTTTTTTCATCCTTTTCAACTGCAAATCATGGCCACCAAGTAAATGCTGCCTGTTTCTGGAGTGCTTTGTTTTCATATTACGTGATTTCTTCCCT
Organism: Brachirus orientalis; assembly: GCA_016785285.1. Classification (NCBI taxonomy): domain Eukaryota; kingdom Metazoa; phylum Chordata; class Actinopteri; order Pleuronectiformes; family Soleidae; genus Brachirus; species Brachirus orientalis. The sequence goes on along the minus strand of JAFBJR010001711.1, from coordinate 644,102 downwards.
CCTCCTTTTTTTAAGTTGCCTGGTCAAATATTACTATAACACAAATAATTAGGCTTAAAATGAAAGTGTTATTAACTGACTAAATATAAATATATCTTTTATCTCTCTCTTTCTCTACACATACATTTAATGTATATTTAGTGTATTTCACTAATTCACTCTATATAATAAATACGATTATCAATGCAACAGACTTTATAACCAGGAAAAAGTCATCACAGATACCTTATCACAATAAGATGATGTCCAAAATCTTGTGAACCAAAACCAAAAATTGTGAATTTGATTTGAAAATTATTTATTATACACCCCTACTTGATACTATGAGGTACTTCTTATATACAAAGTTGATGAGTTTCAAGTTTGACGTGGGCAGTTGTCAAAAAAAAAAAAAATTCTGATAAACTTCCCATGCAGCTGGATTTTCTCCTCTATTGAAACTTTAGGCTTTGTCAGATTGTGGAAAGAAGGGATTATACAGTCAATGCATCAATAAAACTGTTATGACACACTTCTTAACTAGTGATGGCCTCGACTTACTGAGACATAAAAAAAAAGCAGAGCCATCGCCTCAGTTATCTGCCGAACAGCTCTAATTCCACACTGCTGCCGAAACACTCAGGAGAGTACACGGACAGCGGGATAACTTATCAGGGATAACTAGTCTACTGAAGAGGGCATGCATAAACAGCAGCCATTCAGAAAGTCTCCATTATACACCTTGGCATGTACGCAACACACTCGCAGAGAAGGACGCAAAGCACACACAAAAACACACACTTCTTCTCCTTGCTGGGTCCTCTCTCCGGCCCCAGGATTAGGGCAGAGGATTGTGCACAGCTGCTCTCCAACATCCCTGATAAAAATCAGGCAATTTCACAGTCAGTGGCATTCTTTCATCCCCTAATCCACACCCTGCATACAGTATAGATGAAGTGCAGTGCGATGAGAACAAGCTGTTCCGAGCTGAATGTGGACACCTTCGATTGTCTCTGGAGACATAGAGTGTCCAAACTTGTTGTGTGCAGGAGAAGGAAAGTGTCCAGTCCAAAACGGAAAAAAATTATAAATTGATTTGAATCTTTCAAAAATTGTTTTTTTTTTTTTGAAAAATAGATAAATAATTGTTGATTGGAATAGCCAGTTTCAGTTCAAAAGACCTGCTCCACGCGTAGTAGAAAACTAAGGCTTTAATTTTATGATTACAAATGAGCCAAGGGATGTCATACCCTCACTTAACTTTTTTAGGTTACATAGATTACCTGTGCAAGTTTATCTTAAATAAATGTAAAATATCAAATGTTGAATTTGCCTGTGTTTACATTGCATTGAGAAAGAATTATAATGTATTACAGCTATTAAAGAAGGCAAATTAACTGTGTAACATTTAAATATTAACAAATGTCTGTTTCATTCAAACCACTGTCTAGCAGCTCCAAGCTACTCTCTCTCTGTTTCTCAGTTTAACAGTGTTTAGATCATTCCTGCACTGACACAGGAAGTTATTTGTTTTATGTCAAGACAGAAGGAGAAACAGCAATATTGCCCTAGTAAAGCAAAACAGCAGCAAACAGGTTGGAATATGACTGAAAACGCAAAGAAACAACCAGAAAAAGTTTGATCCAGCAGTGACAGGATAGACTCTTCTTGCTCATCCACCCCGTGCTGCTGCTGTATGCACACAAATGCTCCCTCAGTCATGTCTGATATTATTGCTTCACAGTTTTTCTGATGCAGGACACAGCATACAAATAAAGTTACAGTATGTTATTTCTGTTCTCAAAAGTTATGCACTGCAGCTGTAATGAATAGGTTGCTTTATCCCTTTTTCTTTTTTTAATAATTGGTTGGTCATCGACATGTCAAACAAACTTTTAAGACCAGCTGTTGCAGATTTGTTGCAGAATAGCTTTGTTAAATCATTCCGTTAACCATCGCATTCTATTATTCATTATGGGGTGTCTTTTTTCCTTCCCTCACTTTGCCCATTTTGTCTGACCCCCCAATCTCCATTTGCAGTGATTCTTCAGCGGAGTTCAAACAGGGGACAAGAAGGTACTTCACGGCCAAAAAGAGAAGTGGTGGTGGTGTGGGGGGTATGAATCAAAAGGCAAGGAAATGGAATTCACTGTACAAACGTCGGGGGAATTTCAATGTCCGCTAAGGCACAGTAGAGCTCTGTTCAGCCCTTGCTGGCTGCTGGGGTGAAAAGAGCAGCAGCCACAGCAGGGTACGTCTATTCTGACCAGTCCTTACACATACACACTGAAAATCCCGAGCATGGTTTATTTGTTTAAGAGGCAACAGACCCAGCTGAAAGATGCTGTAGCTTTAACACCGGAACAGGCTAATTTTATGGCTTTGGACATTCAGACGGTGAATAAACAAAATGAAATGTTTCCTGTTTACTGTTTGAGCCTTTACACTTCATTTACATTTAAAAACAAAATCACATTAAACATCAACATGAATCTTATGGAGAGTCTTCACATTCTGGGAGTCAAATGTTAAAGCATGAGAAAACCACAGCTCTCAGTTGTTAAATTACTTGAGAGTTGCCATCGTCTCCCTTCTCTTAATTCTGATTAATGGAGGGAGTTTGGAAGTTCTTCACGAAGAGGGCAGCACACTGACTATATTTTCTAACAGCGATGCATTACTTTGAAATGGTTGATGCACGGAGATAATACTAATAAGGTGAGCTCTCTTTTTTTCTCTGAGGTGTATTTGCTGGTTTCTCATAAGCTCCTCCACATAAGACAGAGGTCAGCAATAGATTCAAGCTGTCACTGTAGTCGAGATCTGCTCTCACTCAAAGACACGTCATTAAAAGGGTGTTTAATGACCAGAACTTAGAGATAATCAAACTCTATTAGCGTTGTGTCAATGACTATAAAACATGCACTCTGCTTGGTTTATGTATGTAACATATTATTCTAGATAAGAAACATTTGAGTTAAGATTTATAGCTCAGAATTAAATTAATACATTTACAGTGTTTGCAAAAATTATAAAGCTTCATTATGTAGCTGCTTTGGTGTAGTCACACAGAAGTTGGTATTTTTCCTTGTGCTTGTGGTCTCACCATTACTTTTAAAAGAGCATCAATTCATTTTGTCTACAATGTGTCACTATTCCCAACAGTGTATTATCAATATATATAATATATCAATACTGAATGTGTAATAACAATATTAAAAACGTTTTCCGATATGCCAAAAAGTCTGCATGCTTGGCCTAATAAGTGACACCAATATATACACTATTCTTTTCTGCATAGAAATTGAGATAATATTTTGCATACTTATATCACAGCAGAGGTAGACATATATTTTCTTCATTGTGTAAAATAAACATAAAAAAAATAAAAGTTGGAAAATGCAAGCATAGATGTCATGGAGGTTTTAATCATTAGTCAAATGGGGGGATATTGGCGTGTTTGTTGATATCTGATAATACATTTCAAAGCCAATACTGGCTGGTACCGATATTGTGCTGATAATATTGTGCATCCTTATTAAAAAATCACTCATATGATCAGTTTCATTTTTAAACTCTGGGTTTTAGCAAAAATTCAACAAATATTTATCACTCACTCATTGTCCATCGCTTTATCCTCCACGTGAGATTGTCGGGGGTGGGGTGGTGGAGGGCCAATCCCAGATGACAGTGGAACCCGGATTCAAACCGGTGACCTCCTTGCTGTGAGGCAACACTGCTAGCCACTGATCCAGCGTTGTAGCCCTAAGGCAGAGTATGTTAGATCAAAATAAACATAAGTGCTCATGTCATAAAGAGACCCAGTTTGACAGGCGTTGTATAAGAATATACAGACTAAAGCACAAACTTTGTAAAATATATACCAACACCAGACTTACCAATTGATTTAAAACATGTCGCAGATTAACCAACACGATTATCATTAGGATACCAATAAAGAACTGATTTAGAATACAGGCAAACAAATTATTTACACCAATAACATGCATCTAATCACCTTGTGCATCAGGAGATCATGATACTAATAAGAAATAATATGTCTGTTTGATTGAAAACACAACAGGGAAGGTAAAACTGGTGCCACATCAGTAGTACATTCATTAAAATTCCACTTTGGGTGTTGGACAACAAAGAGAGGAGTATGATGCTTTCAGGTTCACCTTCCATCAATCTCCTCTTTAACGATGGAGAAACAACAGCTACTGGCTGATTGATGCTCTCGAAGGCCAGCAGCTCCAGGTCTGATCCACTCACCTCTCCCCGGAGCAGGCCTCAGCCTGGCATCTGCTAAAGGGCACAGGTACATTACTCTGTGCCCTTGTCCCGCCCCTGCCTATTTGATCGGGGGCCAAGAGTGACCCTGCGGAGGCTGCAAAGGCCCCCTCTCTATGGGCCCCAGGCAGCAGACTCAGGGGCCTACACTGACTCTGCTGCTTTCTGAGGCTTTGGGAAGATTAATAGGCCTCCTCTGTGGAGCGCCTTTGTGAGGCAGCGCCCAGGCGTGTTCAAGCTGTTGGGTTTGCAGGAGACGAAAGGAGCAGCAGCTAATTCCTCTGCAGGTCAGTTTCTCTGTTGCTACTCTGTGTTTTCAATGACTTGCAAAGGTCACACTCGCACTGGATGAGCCAGCAGTGGAGCCCGACAAAGAACACCAGCTCATAAAATGCATCCCGAGAACGGAACATACACAACATTGTCTTTATCGACACCGCAATCTTGACCCCCACATTATATATTCCCTGCATATTAAGCAATCGAGTGATCCTGCAACCACAGCTGAACAATCAAACACGCATCTACACAACGCTGTTTACCACCAGTTTAGTTTGGATTATGGATTACTGGTCACATGAATGACAACAAACATGCAAATGTACATATCATATTTGCACAGCCATTTTCAGCGGAGGGTGCTAATCATACGCAAACACACGGGTCGCCGCCACTTGTCATAAGCATCACTGCAGCTTTATCTGTATCACCAAAAACCCAAGCCCTGCAGATTTCAGACATGAGGTTTCTCTCACCACATACCTGCTGCAAATACCAAAAAACCGAGCCAAGAATATCCTTGAATGTACTTTTGAACTTACACCAGGAGAAAAACGCAGCTTAAAGTTTCTGGATTTTTATGCAAAGGCTTTTGGCCTGAAACCGTTTTAATGATTTTTCTCCTCACTCGGTTGCAGGTGAGGGCCTTTGATTCTCGTCATGTCATGCCTCCAATAGTGCAGCCACCAATAACAGCCTCTTGTACCCACACACACACACACACATGAACCCACACTTCTGGCTGCTCCAGGTGCCAGGGTATGAAGGAATCAGCCAATCCCAGTACTCGTCTGAACCTGGATGGTGGCCATCGTGTTATTAAAAGCTACGGGTGAGCGTTGCTGCTTGCCTTTCCTCTGCACTGCAAACACTTTATAAAGAAATATCTTACCCTGCCAAACAGCACTGGGTGGTGAGGAACTACCACAGGGGAAAAAAATTAATTTGAGTTCTGAGAATGTAAATTTTGTGCTTGTTGCAGTGCACCTAATGCAGTGCACTCTCACCATCCGTTTGAATGAAATGATAAGGAATCAATTTATGGGTCACCCCATGATTTATGTCTCTGTCTCCACTGATAAGTTTCAGTGATATAATTTTCACAACCATCATTAACAGATTGAGGCGTACTGTCTCCTCACTCAGGACTATACCGGTAGAGCTAAAGTGCCTTTGATGAGATGAGATCATATTTTAGCGCGAGCTGCCTGCTCTTTGCCTGTAGCCAAAAACAGCCTAATTGTGTTTTGTCCCATATGTGAATTATTATTAACGACGAATCATTTACTACACTTCCTTTGCCAATTTCCTAAATTAAAAAAATACCATGTTGAGATTTATAGCACACTCCCCATTTTCTGCACCGGCTTCCAGCATCACCATGGCAACTTCCAATCAGCAAGGATGGTAGAGCCTGCTGGCCGTGTGTTTGGCGCGAGGCTCTAAGAGGCGCAGGTGGAGCACATATGGAACAATGGCCTGGTGGAGGAGAAAAAAAGGAAAAAAATAGAAACACCCTGCTTGGCTGTATGTGCCAGCAGTGCCCAGTTTAATCCCACCGTTACCTTCTAGTGCTCTCTGATGGAGACGTTCTGTTGCAATCACAGCTTCAGACTGCTGCTGGGCCCATGCCAGACTTCACTTGACAAAGCCTGATCCAGTGTGCTTTTGTCAAACCATGTCTCTAAGAGCTGTGGATACCATCATCTCTTGATCATTTGGTGGAATTGTCCCTCACTATTCTCCACTGAAATGCCACTGGCCTTGGCTGATCCAAGATTTTTCACCCCTAGGTGACAGTCTCATGAAGCTTTTTTGTGTTGTCGGACACTAATATGCACTGTAATGGCTGTTTTAGTAGATGTGGGTGCATTCGTGGCCCTACATACATTGATGCTTGGCTGTAAATGACTTTTGTGCCTCATATGGGTAGTAATTGGGGTAGTAATGTTATGGAAATCACTAACATGTGCAGTAAATAAATCAATCATCCAAGGGGCCTTATCTATCACTGCACATTTAAGCAGTCAGCTCCTATGTAGGTTAATTAAAGCACAATGGCCGAGGAGAGGACCTGGCACCCATCCTGCTTATGTTTAAGCCTTCTCTAGGCCCGCTGGGCTGGTGCTTTCTACAGCCAGATGAAATTTGCCCATTTCATCCACCCCCAGCCCCAGCTGAATACATAAATCATCTGAAAGGGCCTCTGCTTCGACCCTAAATTCCATGAACAATGACGTTTGTCCGCAAATACCAAACATAATTGCTGGATACTCTTCAAAGCAGAAATCGTGGTTATGTGCACTTATCGGGGGGGTATATAGTGCAGATTTTTGCTAGTCACTTCATCTGGTTTTGGAACAAATCAATTACAGTGCTGCGCCACTTCCAGCATGGTTATTGGGTAAATGGTGCCACTGATTTGCTTTTATGTTTAGTCTGAGCTGTGAGATAAGAAGGACTGGCATCTGTATGTAAGGTTAGATTGGTTGGTTGGTTGGGTAATGGGTTCAGGTTAGGAAATCGCAAATCGTAACTTGCGATTTATTATCACAGGTAATAATATTTTAACATATCAGAAGTTTCAGGGAAGGAATAGAACATCTGATTTGTGGTTCTGCCGAACAGAGCTGGTAATGACTTCAGTAAAGTGGTTAATAACTTTTAAATTACTTTTTGTGTTTCCAACTTTACATTAAACAGTAAGCCGATCCTGCAAGTGTTACTGTAACATCTATAATCTCTAAACAAGTGGAAAGTGCACCTGGTGTGCTTTTCACATCTTTTCTGACCAACTGATTAATTATATTATAATTATTACAGCCATAGTATGTGTTGCTTCTACTTCATACTATCCTCACATCATCCCCAGCTCCTCTCTCACCCTGGGAGGATCACAGCGAAGGCACCAGGTTCGTGCAACTTCTTGTGGCCCTCAGCTGTCACTGATAACAACTGTATCTGATTATCCTCCTTGTGGAGGCCACGGAGGTAGCAGCGACCGTAAAAGGAACACCATTCTCCTACCCTTCCACAATGGGCTGCTCACCGACAAAGGGCGACGATGAAAAGCTTGAACTCAAGCCAACAGCCCTATTCATCATGTTGCCATGAACGGCAGATGTCTCCATGGAGGTTTTAGATCTAAGTCGCTCAAAGAGACAACTGCAACACAAATCGATGTCCTGAGGCATCTGCAGTATGAGGAGTAGAGGTATTCTAATTTTGGTATATGGTGGGTTTTTCACAGAAAACCTGGGCCTCGATATGAGTTTTTCAGTCTCTAATGTCTGCTTGATTGACTTACACACCTTCAGAGGGGAATTCAATGTGTTCATGTAAGCATCACTAACAATCAGAAAATCACAACAACCATGAATTAAAGCTGTGGAATACATGAAGTCACTTAGTGAGGCCATTCATTCATTCATTCATTCATTCATTCATTCATTCATTCATTCATTTTGTACTGCTTTATGTTCATCATGAGGGTTATGAAGCTGCTAGAGTCAATCCCAGCTGACATAGGGTGAAAGGAGGGGTACACTGTGGACAAGGTCACCAGTTCATTGCAGGGCCAGCACACTCTCACTCACATTCACACCCACACGGGGAGAACATGCAAACCATACAGAAAGGCCCTCAGGGGTTTCTGTATGGAGTTTGTGAGGTTACAAACAGGGGTCTTTCTGCTGTAAGCAACAGTGCTAGCCGCTACACCTTGGCCCATGTCACCATGTGGCAAATGTGTAACTGCTCGGAAGGATAAGACAATTGTTTGTTTTGTAACTGTAATTTAAACAGAAAAAGTTTTGTTAGTGAGTAGGTGAAAGGGAATGATTTTACTGTGTCATTTTAGCTCAAGAGCTTTAGAAGCACCAGATGCACAGTTACTCAGTTTCCCTCTTATAGATCTCCCTGAGTTACATCGTTAGTATCATCATCATCCAAACCATCAATCAGCCAGTTAGATCCTATCCCCACCAAGATGTTTTTCCTTTAGTTAACAGCTCCATATTAAATCAAATTAATATTTCCTTATTAACTGGATATCTACCCCATCCTTTTAAAGTTGCAGTTGTTGAGCCCCTTTTCAAAAAAAGCTACCCTCAACCCAGATGTTTCAGCCAATTATTGACCCATACCTTCATTTCTAAAATACTGGAAAAGGCAGCCGCGAATCAGTTATGCGAATATTTCCAGTCAGGATTTAGATTACACCATAGCACAGAAACAGCACTAGTTAAAGTACCAATGACCTCCTCTTGGCCTCAGATAATGGTCTAGTCTCTATACTTGTCCTGTTAGATCTTAGTGCTTGTTCTTTCCCTCCCACGTTTGTGCCTTTCCTTCCTGTCCTCTCTCTCTCTCTGTCCTCATTTTGCAGGCTGCAAGATCCAGTTCCGGTTTCAAGGATATTATGATTACTCATATTAATATCACTGACAGTAGTATTATTGTCATCATTATTATGCTATATTATGCTTATCAACAATCTCTGTTGCCGCTTGTATAAAAGAAACTAGTTCTATGAACATGACATAACTGATTCAGAATGGTCATGATACAACTGTTACATATCTGCTCTCTTCTGTGTCTACCTCTCCTCCCTCTTTTCTTTTCACTCACCCCTTCCAGTCCCCCCACCTCTCCATTGTCCCCCCCTTTTTTTTTCACCCCAATCGGTCAAAATCTGTCAGAGATTTCTTCTTCTCTCCACTGATGCCAGGTTCTTGCTCATTGTGAGAACTGTTGGGTTTCCCTTCTCTCTGTAACACTGTAAAGTTTTCTGAGATAATGTTGTGATTTGGCTCTATACAAATAAAACTGAATTGAATTGAATAGAATCCTTATTGTCACTATAAAACTAAAATTGCTCAACAAAATGTCGAGGTCAGATGGACAGAGCCGCTGCAAATGAGCACACTGCCACACAATGGGCCTAACCTGACCTAGTGTGTTATACATATTTTTGATGGTGGGAGGAAACTGGAGAGCCCAGAGGAAACCCACCCAGACATGGAGAGAACATGCAAACTCCACGCCAAACAGTCCCACACTGGGAATCAAAACCAACACTTCCACTAAGAACACCAAGTCACCATGCAGCAAGTGGGGGCAGTAGAAGAGAATTTGGCTTGTAACTGAAGGGTGGTTGCTGGTTCAAATCCCTGCTTGGGGTCAAGAACTGGAGTACACCTGAGCAAGGTCATTGTCTTCCCAGTGCTGGTCGCAAACCCAGATAAATGGGATGAAGGGCATGAAAAAATCTCTGCACAAAAATCATGTATCGTTCAAAAACAATTGGTCGTCTATAGCAAACATACTGTATACACCACCAAATAAATAAACATTTCAGTAAATGTAAATGTCCATTACATTTAAACCATTATCAAATAAGTTCACACCATGCTCTCTGTGTTTCTAGGGAAATACTGCAGGTGTTTAAATCTTGTGTCACCCGGTGACATTCCTGTGCTGCACACATGAAGGTGATCTGTTTTATTTTGCAACAGATAGAGATAACGGCAAAAGTAAACTCTGATGCTGAAAAGACTGACAACACAAAGAAGGTCCCATAAAAGGTTTCAGGAATTAATTCTTCTGCTCAAAAGACCCTGTTGTTGCCCCCACCCTGGTGCTGCTGGTGTATACACACAAACGCTCCTTCAGTCAGGTCTGACACGCTTGCTTGTTTTCAAATGGGCAGTCTATAAGTAATGTTCACAAAGACCACAGAGTGACAGAACAATAACATCGGCAACAGAAATCACCAAAAGTTATGCACTGCAGCTTTAAGTAACCAATCTGGAAGTAAACAAAGACAGAAATTATTTATTCGGCTATATCAAAATACTAACTACAACAACAGTAGCACACATAAAATGACAGCATTTTGATCCTACACTTTGTGTATGACTTCAGTGACAAAAACCACAGATGGTAAATTTTTGTGAAGAAGAATTGCTTTATGAAATTCAGAAAACAATACCATCACATTCACCACACAGTTAAACATCTCCGTCAACACCCTGAGCCATTATTAAAAAAGGGAACAAATCAATCATTAGTGAGTGTGGTACCCCTGCTTTCATTAGAGAATCATATAGATTAAATGTTAATCATAGCTAACTCTATACCAGTGGGCTTCTGCCAAGATGACAGATGGACAATTAATGAGAATAATGAGGGGATCTTAGTCTATACACGGATATGGAGATGCAACAACAAGCAGAACACCGCACTTGGCTTCCAGAAAACTGTTATATTGACAGAAATAGAGGAAGATAATCAGCGTGCACATGCAAAAGTGCTTCTTTCCCAAAGTCAAAGACTATGTGTTAAAAACATGTGAGATCACTAAAATGTGGGAGCACATGTGTTTTAAGATGTTTTCATAGTGAGTGCTGCCACAGGAGACTGCAAGGAAATTGGTGGCAACACCTGTCACACACATTCAGCATCAGATATTAGCATCCGTCTCTTTTACCGGTCTGTGAACGATGAATAATTACTCTTGTTTAAAAATCTGCCTATTAGCACTAACCAGGTTATATTGGACATCTGTCTCAGAGAGCTGACTGATATAATTGGCTGCCATCATATTGTGCTTTGCTATAGCGAAGCACGCTGGCATGACAGGCGTTGAAAAGCGATGCCGCTGTTCACTCTTGCTTCGTGACATAGCTCCGACATGTCAGTTTCACCAGAGTGAAATTAAATTGTATGAGATGAAAGTTGTGGGAAAAAAAAACACATATGTCCACGCGTGGCGCTCTGTGGCATGTTATTGGCACTGCGTTTTCATCAGGTCTGATGACATATGTTTAGAACTCGGGAGGCTTCAGGCAGGAGGGAATTGCGTGGTGTTTGAAGTCAACTGCCGTATTAAGCAGAGACGCTGCACAGTAGTGTGGAGATGCTCTCTTGTTCAAAGGGATGGAAGAACCGCTCCGGGGAGCGTCCAACATCAAGAGCTGACCCCGGCACTGTTTCCCGCTCCCTTCTGCCATGCGTGCCTCCTTCGTATGCTGTGATTCCCAAAGCCTGACAAGCCTGTGCCATCTGGCCTCACTTCGGATTCCCCGGACACATATTGGGAATCCAAACTATGCCACCTCCCTGTCTCTTCCTTCCCTCTGCGCTCTCTCCCTGTGGGCTGTCTCTGCGCCTGCACTTCATCCCTGCTTGAGTGTTGGCTCAAGTGGAAGGGGTCTGCTCTCCAAGTGATCCTGGTTGCCCTTTTCCTCTTTAATCCCCTTCTGATGGGAGCCCTTTAAATTCAGAGGGAAACAGTCGATAGTTTTTAAGATGAAGTAAAATCCCCTGTGGGCTATCCACCTAGTTTGTTCTGTCTGCGTTGAAGGATGTGTGGTACATTGCACGACCTTAGAAAATTGCTTTAGAAAACACATTTTCACACCTTAGATTAGGGCCCAGTCCCATTTCTATTCCATTTTTCTATACCGCGGCTGGTCAAACCTAGCAAAATTAAATGGGACATGTTTTAACTGGAGATTCAACATGGAACTTAAAAAAACAATGGAGTATCGACATTATTAAAGTGAAACTTTGCAAGTCTAATTGCCCTTTTCTCTACGGAGCTCCCCCTACAGATTTGGAGGACATATTTTAATGGCGCTACTGTAAATATCCATCCATCATCAACTATTTTATCCTCACTGTCATAAAAACTCACCACTGATGCTCCCCGCCCCCTTCCCTGGATGTGTGCATTTGTTTTCAAGAAAGTGAACTAACACAAGCCATGGAGCCATGTCCATGCTGCATGCTTCTGTGTTTTTCAATACTTGTCATTCGATAAAAGCCGCTCTGTTGTTTGTGTGTGGGCCCCTTGCTCGGTCAGACAGTCATTTCCTCTTCCCCACTTCCTCCAATTGCTGTTGTGACCTTATAGTCAGTACCTGGATCGGGTGTGTGTGTTGTGCAATTTGTGTTTCTCGCGAGACCTCCAGATTCACTCCATTAGTAGCCCAGATCTTTTTTTTTTTCTCTCTTAAATAGACAGTAGAGGAAGTGGAAAGAGCCCCCAATTTTGCCAGCAACAAGCCATTTCACTATCACAATGACTCTGAAGCTGTTAAATTAGGGTAATACTCCTGCATTGTGTTCTGCTTCAAGTGCTTGTCTGCAGCAAAGCAGAGATAGAAATTACTTATAAATACTGGTGGACTAGTTTATGGCTGGTATGAGCCTGCATCAAATTTATTTGTGGATGGCATAACCGATGATAGCTTTATGATGGTACCGGTATCAGTTAATTTGGTAAAAGCATCATAACAAGAATTGGAGCACTTTAAACCTACACATAAATGAGCAAAATGGAGGGGTAAGGGGGTAAAATGAAATGAAAAATTGAGCCTAAGAATTTTCTGCAGCTGGGTTACTGTTACAAATATTTACCATCTTTACACCAGCGTTCCTATTGGAGAATTATGACTGTGGTGAAAGCATGTTATAGACACACACAAAGAAAAGAAGAGGCTCCAGGAAGAGAACAGTGGTGGGCTGTACAGTATGTTCTGTAGCACTGCCACAGATTTCACACTCTTTTTGTGTGTGTCTCTTTCTCTTCCTCTCCTCTGGACGTCGTCTCAGTGGGGAATTTGATTCCCTAATAACTGGGGAATCAAAGTTGGACAGCACCACTGCTGAGAGTCATAAAGGAAGCAGTGGAGTGGCTGGCCATTCATTCATCCGGGCCCTTTACAACATATACCAGATGGACGCTGCACGTCACCGGGTGACATCTCAAGACAGCCGCGGCCGCCTGCCCAGCTTGGAGAAGATGAAAGTTAGGAGGGAGACGGGAGGCAGGTTGCGTCAAACAGAGACAGATCTGATCAACAACTGCACAGAGATGAAATCAAAGTGGTTGAAGCATGTGGCGTGAGGCATCTGGTATTCTCGCAAACAGAAGCTAGCGTAGCTGCCAATGCTTTCAGGGTAGAGGAGAGCTCCCTCCCCCACTCGCCGGCCTCAAGCCAGTGGAAATGTTACTAGCTTGTGCTATAAACCCACAAGAGGTGCATTGTTTGACAGTGTTATTCGATAGGTTATTTTCTTTATTTTAGGAAAGGAAAGCAATTGTATTCAGGTACACAAAAGACAAAGTTCCTGGAAAGAATTCAAAGCAGGAATCGTCCAAGTCATGTTTGCATGGTACACTAATTTAGACCTTGATGCTGCCAGCATGCCTCTAAAGCAAAGTTACTGAGAAAACAAGTCCAAATAGGAGCCTATTAATTCAAAGTAAATCCGTAGTAAAGGTGACATCAGGAATCTGGGTCCACTGAAAGAAGTTACACATCTTATAAAACATGTGACCACTGTTCTTGTCTGCAGAGAGCCAAGATCTGACAGCAGATTTTAAAAATAATATTTGGTTTCTTCTACATCAGCAAATATTTAGAATAGGGCTGGGCTATATGGGAAAAAAAACTCTTATCACAGCATACTTTTTTACAACATACACAGGTTGGTTCTCTGGACTCATGAAAAGTTTGTGCTTCTTAAAGGAGAGTGACAATACTCTGTAAACACAGTACACAATACACAAGTACGCTGTACACTGTAAACACCGTGTATTGTCTAAAATAAAATATCTACTGACTATGATCTGTATTACATGATCTTAAAATGTTAAATGAAGGATATTTACGTGCATTTGAAACAAGGAAATTGACTATAAACATGGTAAAAAAAAAATTCTATAGCACAATAATTAGGCTTAAAATTAGGTTGTTAAGTGACTTTTTGAAATATAATTTTGGCAATTCCATAGTGCACAAATTTATTTAATATAATAAATGTGAGAATGATCAATACAATAGCCTTTTAAACCTGAAAAACTCATCACAGATATCTTACAGATACGATTTGATGATATCCAAAATCCAAGACCATATTTTGTCTTATGTCCCAAAGATTGATATATTGCCCAGCCCTAATCTGGGATCCTGCATTCTTCCAAACAGGACTTTAATACATCCCCATAAATTTAAACTGTTAATTTGATGTAGGATAACCACAACAAAATGAATTAAATCTCTGTGTGTCTGTATATCTACTGTAAAGAACCTATCAAGGTCTCCTGGCATTGATTTTTACATTTCATACGACTTCCTGCAAAAAGCACTGTGAGCATCTGATCCCCTAATCTCAGAATGCCAGCTTTCACTCAATGTCATCTGCCAATGAGCTGCAACCAGGCGCCCATCCTGCCTCTGGCACCAGAACTGCACCCATCCAGCTTGTGTGCGCTAATACCCGCCGTTGCTAGGCTACAACGAGAAGAATCAAATTTAGGTGGCTTCCACAGCTGCGCTGTACTGTTGTGCACCGAGGGACATACATGGCAGCGTTCCCAGTATGCACCTGGATGGAATGAAACAGGAAGAAGTGGAGAAGTCTAATCTGCTAGGCACAGTAGTGGCTGTCTGTCCTGCGTTTGTCCCGAAAGTATGTCCGGAAACAAGAGGAAATCACATTTCACATTATGGATTTTCAGATTTTTTTAAGAACCTTTCCACTTTTAACTGGGTAAATGTGTGTTGTGATTTTTTTACTGACAGCAGGAAGGTCAGCAGGGGGACTTAAAGTATTGGGAGAAGGGGGATTTTTTCTGGAAATCGTTAGCTTCCAGTCTCATTGCAAGCACTTTTTAAAATGGTGCAACAAAGTGTTGAGCAAAGCCATGGATTAAAGAGAAACATATGTTTTTCAGCAAAATGTGGAGGAATCTTGTGATAACACAGAAATCTAAAACAGTCCAAGTTACCTCGGTGGAGTCATAATACGATTTCCAAGCTTTCACTTATCATCATTTACAAATGCTGTGATCTCTGCCTCTTTGAATCACATCACTGCATCACTGAACTCTCTTTTCTTAGATCTGCAGGGAAACAAGAGTTTTGAATATTTGACTGCAAACATGCCAAAAACCATAAAGAGCTTCTCCACAGCTGACTTCCCACATCTTAGTTATAATGTAATCAACGAGGCGTGCTGCTCAGAGATTGTTAATTTCACAGGGTTTACACAACAACACCTCAACAATCATGGCTCTAAAATGACTTGTCGGCCAAATACTGAATTATTAGATCTTGGAAAATGTGTGCATCTGACATTAACTGGAGGGCTTAGTTGAGGAAAGTTCAAGATCTCCATGGACTCACTTGATGATTAAGGCCAGAGACGGCACAGACATTATACTGTCAATATTAGCTGCCTACAGATTATTAATTCATTCATTGTCTACTGCCTTATCCTCCACATGAGGATTGTGGAGTGACTGGAGCCAATCCTAGCTGACAAAGGGTGAGGTACACTCTGGAAAAGTCGCCAGTCCATTGCAGGGTAAACACACAGAGACAAACAATCATTCACTCGCACATTCACACTCATGGTCAGTTAAGAGTTTACCTTAGCATAAGGCCTGGAAACAGTGAAGACACATCTATGACTGTAGACTGTATAAGAAATGGAGTGTACTGGACTGAAAACTGAAGCCTATGAAGTAGCAAGTAGCCACTTGGAGCGACTGCTGGTTGCAAAAAATGAGTTTCTTCTTCACACTTAATTTATACTTTCCTGAGGAGAATAAGAATTGGATTTTGTAAGTAATGTCCCCATTTAAAGGAGAGTAGGTGATATAGCATGGCATGAATGGGTGGACAGTAGGTGCAGTAGATGTTTGTGAACTTTTATTTTCAAAAACTGTCATGGTCCTGGTCAGATTGAGGCTTCAAAATGGGAATTTGTTTTGCAATCAAAAGATGACATCCATTTATTTAACAGTTGATGCTCATGCACTGAGGCAACAAGACTCCAAAATTAACACAACACAACACGCAATGTAGTTTTTTACACTTTTTTGTACAAAAAGTGTATTTTTTTTAACTTCACCTTCTTAAATGGTAATATATTCTGGTTCCTTTGCTCCACATAACAAAGAAATCATCAAGACTGAATAATTATGGTTTATAGACAAAACAAGACATTTGAGAACATCATCATTTTGAGGTTTGTATAACACTGGTCATTATTTTTCATAATTTTCTGATATTTTATGGACCAAATTATTACTCGATTAATCAATTATGAATTGTTAGTTGAAGCCCTAGCTACAACATATTAATGCAGTAGGTCTGCACTAAATGCAGCACCGCAATCTAATACGAGCACACGAAGTGTGAAGGACCCTATTGAAATTGTAAAAGTCAACACCACTCAAGTTGCTTGTGTGAAAGAACAAAAATGACCGTAATCAGTGAGAGTGTACTCTGCCTTGGCATGGCATGTGGACATGACTGCTAATCCTTTCACGTGTGACTTCAAAGCTGGACTTAACCAGTGGGTGGAGAGAAGTCATCTAATGCAGCATGTCAATGCACGCTAATAAATATTTTAAAAAGTCCAAGGTTCTCAACTTTGGGAATTTGCCTACTCCTGTGCTGCGCATTCAGCAGCCACATACACAAACCAAAAACTTTAGCTACAGTGTGTGAATAAAAGCACAATAATCATCTTTGTCATCAGCACCACATCTAACAGATATATATATAGTCCCCAAAAGTGCTAAGTACACCCCACACTCACCAGCGCCTCCTTGATACTGTGAGCCAGAAACAGATGCTGGATCCACCATGTTGCCAATGGCAGACATGGTGCCAAATATTCAGTCTCCTTCAGTAGAGGAGGCTCAAGTGATGCTCAAGTGCATCCACTCAAGAAACTGCCTCATGTGCTAAAGGACGTGGATATTAATGTGGACGTATTTGAAATTATACTTTAACCCTTTTTGGCAAGATCATCAATAAAGCCCCAAATCAAAAAGAACGACACAGGTGTTATTTATTTCCAGACCTCACCCCACCCTTGCATCTTTGTTTCTTCACTCATTTCAAGGAAAACTCTATGTTGTCATTCACGAGTAACAGGGAAGAAAAATCTGTGGAATGTTTTTGTGCATGTTTTGAATGGAATGGGTGAAATGGGCAGGTGAAAGAGAGTCAACAGTGTGTGTTCTAGTGAATGGTGACTTATTAAGATGTCACTTAAAGAAATCAAAAAATTGAAAATACAACCTGGCATCACCAGAGAACTAGAGATGGGGAGTAAAATATAATATAATATAAATACTTATATCAGGTTGCTTTTCAGAAAAATCATTATACTTTTAGTGCCCAAACTTAAACAACTTAAAAACCTAAGCCAAGAAAACATGCAGCATTATTAATACATTTTTAAATAAAATAAACTTCCAAAAAAAACTTCATCTAGCCTAAACATAAAAAAAGTTGATCCAACAATATCAACAGTTTAATATTTAAATATATGCAGTTTGATTCTGATGCAACTAAAATATTAGGATGCATGCATGATATTATAATATCGGTTAGATACTGGCTTTAAAAATGTATTATCGGATATCAACTAACACTTAAAGATCCGTCGATATAATGATTAAAAATTGTAGGCTGAATAGGCTGCTGCCTCCTTGAATTCTATGCTTGTTTAGCTATTATTTTGTTATGGTTAATTATTTTGTGCAATAAAGAACATTCATATCTACATCTGCTGTGGAATGAGTATGTAAATATTTTGTTGATTTCACTACAGAAGAGACTAAATTATCTCAGCTGGGCAAAGGGGAAAAAAGAGAGCCCTCCCCAAATATTGGCATATCAGATATCAGCAAAAAATCTAATATTGTACATCCCTACAACATATAATTGCTAGTGCAAGGTAATCTAGTGGCACTGATACTTTTACTTCTCTAACACTTCAATAATCAAACATAACCTCTCAGTGTTGTGCTGTCAGAAAAAGGCATAAATTTAATTTAGTATTCAATAACAATGAATTTAGGCCAGTGATAGGATGCATTTGATGATTTTAGTAATTACTATCTTGATATCTTGAAGAAATCAAAATCAAATAGGACTGAGTAATGTTTAAAGGATGGATGATTGTTAACGTACACTGACTGCTGTTTGAAGGCTTATGAAATCAAATCACTACATATTGCCTGTGGGAACTGCCATATCTGAAGACCTACACGCTTCTCTCTCACACGCACACACATATGCATACACAGGCTCAGTCTCACGCCCCCCATGTGAACGCTCGTCTTTAACGAGAGGAGAGCTGAAACCATGCATGATTGTTTTAGAGAGGCTGCCCTAAAGGCATGTTATCGCTCAGTGTGGGACTGCTTCTCCCCGTCATACATCCTCTCTTGTTGATTGTGCAGCCCAGATCAGTGGCAACAAAGACATCATTAGTGGGCCTTTGGTCCCCACCAGGCCCGGGCTAATTATGAATGGGGGGCCCGGTAATAATTCAAGGGCCCATCGGTGCAGCTTGATACTGAAGAGAGAACTTCACAGATTCAGTGGTGGGGCACTCAGCTCAGCCCATTTGCCTCCATTTCCCTGCCACCTGCCAGAAGATCTGACCCACGTCAGCCACGAGGATGGAGCACCCATTACACACAAGAGAGAGGCAGGGGAAGCATATGGGATTTATGCATCACTTTTAATGGATGATTTGCAGTGGTCATTAAAATCTTTGGATAATTACCTGGTTAGAGCACCATGGCCTGCCTGGTAAAGTGTGCATTTATTTGTCACTCCTCCTACTGCTCATTACAAAAAACAATAGACAACTACATTTTCTGTCCAAATGTGTACTTGTACATCCTGACAAAATTCTGGTGAAAAAAAAAACTGTTTTGTATTGCTCTGAAGACTGAGGTAATTGTGTCAATGTTATTGATTTATATAAAGAGATTATAGTTTCTGCCAGGAGAGGGCAGTATCCATTTTCTTAATCACATGTTAAGTGATCTCCCTTCTTGGCCAGAGCAAGCAAGCACAAACATTGCTCCAATTCCAAACCCACAAAAGAGGGAATTTAAAAGTAAACAAATGAGTCCGATGGGATGATCAGCATTCTGAGATTCATAGCATAAACTCTTTTCCCATGGAGCTGCCTCATCATTTCAAAAGAGGCTTTCCATCCTTCTCTCAGTGCCTGGATCATCTGGTGATGAAGCTCTCATATAAAAAGAGGCTAAAACAAGAGGGGGGAGATTAGAATGCCCCTTATAAATCGGGTACAGGATTGTGAGGAGCAGTTGTTCATATTATTTATAGATGCTGAAATGTAAATTGTATAATTTTAATGTCTGGTCACATAGTGCAGTAAGTATAACTTATTTGAAATGTGAGCCATTTTGGACAAACTGAGGCTGTTATGTATTCAGGAAATCATGAGGTGTAGTTTAAAGGAAGGCAAATCAAGGATATGTGTTTCCCTCCAGATGCTGATTAATAACACAGAGAATTCAGAGATTCTGTCATAGATATAGAGACCTGATAAAGAGTTATGTGTAATTTTTATGACATTATCAGCCACTACATCGCCCAGAGTGCCATGAACTTTGTTGGATTATAAGCGATGATGGAAAGGCACCCAGCTTGGCTTTAAAAATATGCTCTAAATCAAATGTGTGTACATTAACAGTCGGGCCAGGTCAGTCATTAATATGCGAGCTGTAATTTGGGCCTCCACATGTAGAAGCTGGGTTTGAATGGAGCTGCTAATTTGAAAATAATCGAGAGTGGCAAGTTGCCTTTGTCGGCGGTGACATCACCGAGTGGATTAATTCAGGGAGCTTGTGAAAAAAAGTTTCCCGATGATGGGTTCACTACCAGTTTTAGGTGCCGCCTGAGGGCAACAAGTCCTTTTGTTTTCTCTCCTTTTCCCACCCAAAAAAAAGATCTTCTATTGAACCACAGGGGGTTTCTGCTCCTCCCTGTTTAAGTACAAAACCAGTGACATTTTACAAGACAAAATTTAAGACCTGAGCATGAAGGATGTCATGTTCAGAACACGAATGACTGGCTGTGACTGGAATGAGCAGGTCATATTTGTAGCTTATAATGCCTCCCATTCCAGTTCCAACAGCAGTCAGGGACTGATTTTGAAGAAAAAGGGGGAGCTGAGCAGAGTCACAGAAACACGGGGCTGGTTTTGATCTGGATTCAATGGCCTGGAATAACTGGCCCCCAAAGAGCTCTTGTGTCAAATGGTATCTGTGACAGGGAACAGAGAAGAGGGATAAACATGCTGCATTTAACATGTGGACATAACACCTCCCCCTCACACCATCTGGAGGAAAAACAACCTCATCTACAACTACGACAGATCTTGTTTTGGTTGCATTTCATAAACCCTGACTTGCAATTGATCTGAATACTCATGTGGCCTCTGAAGGAGCCTCCTGAAGAAATCTGGTAACTGGTATCTGGTAAGGGATAGTAGGAATACGAGCATCAAAATCTTCCCCTTTGACAAGAAACACGGTGTAGCTGTGAAGACACATCGATAAGTTGGCTGACATCCCTCTGCTTCTGAACTGTCTTCTGCTTTGTAATGTGAGGGTGTTTGGAGGCAGGTCAGGAGGCCCTTCCCACCCAAGGCCTCACCTACTTCCTAATGAATTCCCAGGGTCCATCAACCTGCAGGCGCTCCCATACACGCTAAACAATGATTACACCTAAAGGGGGGAGAGGAGGCAGGTGGAGGAGAAGAGGCTCGTGAGATCCACAATACACAAACACACACACTCACACATACATAAATACATACATACGCAATCTCGCAGACAACCACCATCACCACCGGTACCATCACCCCCCAGATTGGAGGCAGGTGCAGCAGCAAATCAAGCCTCATTAGCTGCACCTTCTGCTAGCATATACCATGGACAGATGGAAGCTCGCCCTCACATGTTACCTCACATCAGATGGCAGTTGGATGAGGGTGGCTAGGGGATAACAGGGAGGTACGCTCGCCCCCTTCTGCCGGCACATCTTCCTCTGAGTTACAAGATGCCCCTGAGCACAGACCTAGCACCAGAATGCTCCTTAACCTTAATTCCTGCTGGCGACTGAGTTTACCAAGGCTATCTGACATTCTGATCAGCCGCAACTCATTCCCTGTCAGGCATGATCTTGGTTGGAGAGGTGCATTGCTGGCCTAAGGAGTAATCAAGGGCCTACACAAGCCTTTTTTTCCTGAAGAACCCTTGTTCAAAGAGCTAGGAACATGTATGCATTTGCATGCTCAAATATATGATAAACTAAGACACACCATGGGGCTGTAAGGTAAGTGACTGAGCCTCACCTGCAGGGTATCACATCACCCACTTGTCCTCATGGCTCTGACATCAGATCCTGAGCAGCTAATTGAGGCAACAGGGCAATTCATTGGTGTGGGGCACCATGTCAACACCTTTTTCAAGGTAACAGCAGATTTATCCCCATTCCACTGGGAAGATGGGGGGGGGGGGTGTAAAGGGGGACGGCCATGTGCAAATTGATGCTGCCTGTGTGATAGCAAATATCGCACCTGTGCTTTTCAACAAAGGGGAAGGCTGTCAGAAGTGGGTGAATTTAGGATGCTGGAATTTCCTGCTGGGACCCTGGAGGTGTGGGTCCAACTTACATATGTAAGGAAAGATGCCCCCCCCCCATGAAGACATACATACAGAAACAAAATCTATAACATGGTTTCTTCAAATATTACGCAGCAGTCCAAAAGTAGCTGGACAGAAATATCTCTACCATCTACAAAAGTTAGTTGAAGGAGAAAGGAGTCAGTGGAAAGTGATTGTGAAGTGCAATGGATTAATACTACATGTGTCTTTTAAGTGCTTTATCAAGATAATGAGGTCAGGCACGATTTTATGGCTCGGATAAGTGGTGTTTTCACAGCTCATATGCAATTAATCAAAAATATATTTTTTGAATGTAAATGTGGGGCTGTATAATATAAATTTAGGTTTTAGTTCAAAGGGCTGGGCATCGGGAAATTGTTACAAGAGTGCCGGCAGTGTTGTGGGAAGAATAAGAGCAGTGATACAATGGGTACTTTGTCTAGACTTGATAGTACGCAAGGGGAGGGGTCAGTGCAGTGGGAAGGGAGCAATGGCATTAATGGATTGAACATAAATAGTTGTCTTGGAAGAACATGTAATCCTCTAGTTTTGGGGTTTCTTGTAAGCAAACCACAGTGAGATATTTATTGCTTCATATCCAGTGAATCTTGTACAGCAAAAATGTGTTTAAAAGTGATACATAATCCACTTCAAAGCTTCTCTAAGATATATTGACATGTAAACAAAGGCTCTAAGTGGAATTGTGAAAAGACAAAAAAAAAGCGAAAGGAAATTACCACCTAACTCTGCAGTTCCACTTGGCTGTACTGTTGGAGCATCTTTCAACTTATTGTTTTGTGTTGAACCCCAGAACTATGTTGAAAATAGATATGCATACGCCGGGAATAAACTCATTCAAGCTGTATCTTGCAGTAATGCACCCTCAAGGTCATGTCAGGTTAGCACTGCAAGGTGTTCACCTCCAGTATGAGAGGAAGCGGTGTTGTTAGACTGGTCTTGACACACCCTCCTTCATTGTATTTAACAGCAATGTTAGAAAGAAGGTATACAAAGGTGAACTCAGGTGAAGTTTTATATTAAATGTGCTAAACTTTGAATTTTTTATTCAAGTCTTTTTTCCTTAAGACAATGACAAAATATCCCCCTAAATCCAAGAGTGCATATCCATATAAGGGTCATATTCTGGCTGATACATATTTTGTCTGTTGTTTCCATGGTGGTTCTACTCGTGTTTTTCAACATGGGCTTCCCACGTGGGGGTCAATTTGCCCACTTCAAGCACATGCTCGCGTAGTACCCAGGTAGCTTAGGAAGGGTACCAAGTGGGCAATGGCTTGAAGTGGACAAACATGGGTGGAGCCACCATGGAGACCACGGACAAACCCGCTAAAAATAAATTTTAAATTAGTAGTTAGGTCAAATTAGTAGTTAGAGTGGTAGTTAAATAATTGCCCCATCTTGGAAAGTGGGACAAGTATTTAACCTTGTTAGAGAAAATGTTATCGGGTGGGCAGACGTCTAAGCTACAACTTGGTATTGACAACTTGGACTTTCTTTAGTTCCTTTTTTTCTAGGTGTGTATGATTGTAGGGGAAATTATTCACTCTACTATTTATGTACTTTTACTTATTTGCTGTATTGGTATATCTTTATTTGTCTCTCATTCTTGAGATGTACACTATGGCATGTGTGTTATACTTATTTTCACTGGGAGAATGTGTAGTTCTATTTGTGGAACTGTGTAGATATACCAGTGTTATAGTGTTGGTATATACTATATATATGTATATAGTATATTTACTTATTTTTTTCCTCTTTGTGGCTCCATTGCATTTGAGGACCATATCAACAACAAAGGACTGATATGACATATAGGGTTTTTTGATGTGGGTTTGTAAATGGCATTGTTAAAACAATAAATTACATTAATCATAAGAAAAGACAATGTCAAAATTTCTGCAAACAAGTCCTTGTGTAAAGGAGTGGTGTCTGTCTTGACATTTTCAGTAATATTTAAATCAAGCTGCTGAGGAGGAACTTCTGTTTGGCTCACAGCTAATAAGAAAGTACAGATACACATATGGGACTTTGTTTTTTTTCCCCTCCCAGTTTCATCCTTCGATCCACACCCAGATCCATACGCCATATGGGAAAGTGTGGATGAGAAGATCCGAGAGCTCAGTGCATGTTCAGTCTGTCTCTAAATGCAGCTCAAAGAATATAAAAAAAGCCTCCCACTCTTGTCTTGTCCATTCCCGTGGGCACATGAAAGTGAAGGTTACACTTGCGGCCCTTTTAATGATGTTCCCTCTTTTTTTTTGAGGGGTTTTATTGCATTTGGAAGAATTCGTCACTGTTAATCCATTCCCCGTTGCCAGGTTTGAACACGCAACGCCATATGTTGTACGCTGCCTCACTACCTCACTTTTAAACCTAAGACTTCAGATTTGTCATTTTGATATGCTTCAGCAGAGAGCTTGCTTCAGGCAGAGCTTTGTTAATATGAAACCACTAACAGTTGCATACATTTAAAGTCTAAAATGCAGGGACGCTATATAAAATTCAAACACTGTTACTGCCATAATCCTGTGATTGAAAAACAAAAAAAAAAAAAAAAAAAAAACACTCAAAAAGTGTCAGTGTAACCTCAAGCATACACAGACTTCTCAGTAAGTCAGACAAAGTTTTTTCAATGCAGAGACATATTCCAGCCAAAAAAACACTCAAAAAGTGTCAGTGTAACCTCAAGCATACACAGACTTCTCAGTAAGTCAGACAAAGTTTTTTCAATGCAGAGACATATTCCAGCCAAGATGACGTCTGGAAGCCATTAGCCGAGTACAGCAGTCAGTGTTTCAGCGGAGAGTACAGTAAATGTTAAGCAGGTGAGGGATTCGAAAGCTATAATGATGTGAATTTTACTCATCAATCTTTTGTAAAGGTTTTTGTAAAGTCTGCAACTTTATTTTTCAAGATGGGCACCAATTTTTTTTTTCCTTTTTTATGTCTCGCACACTGGCAAATATCTGTTGTTAGTCTTACAGCATACCGCAGCAGCAGAACCTTATGGCAGTACGTGGGTATGTTTAAGGAGCTTACACGAGGCAGATGTTTTTGAAACCATACTTAAAGATACTAAAACAACGCTGCCTGCATTATACAAATAAAGCAAGCTCCCTTCTAACATAAACAATTATTGCAGCTACTGTTTTCACAGGTGGGAGTGCAATATTACTGTGCCAAAGCCTATACATTGTGCCATTCATCAACTAATTAGATTTTCATGAAGTAGATTGCCTCCTTATTGGCTGTCACTTCGACTCTGTGCTGTCAATGGGAGAGGCCCCTCCTGTGGTCGGCTCCATCAGCCCATATTTATTTCGCATACCTGCCAACACAGCTATAAAGAAATTACCCTAATCATCAAGGTAATTAACATGGGTAATTATTGACAGTGCCATAGCGTGATGGACAAAAGAGTCGGCCTCTTTGTCGAGCACTTTGATGCCAGTTTCTGAC
Organism: Brachirus orientalis; assembly: GCA_016785285.1. Classification (NCBI taxonomy): domain Eukaryota; kingdom Metazoa; phylum Chordata; class Actinopteri; order Pleuronectiformes; family Soleidae; genus Brachirus; species Brachirus orientalis. Next base: position 618,541 of record JAFBJR010001711.1, on the reverse strand, counting down.
GCTTTCCACCAATAAAAAGGTCCAGTGGATGTGTATACGGCATACATCATGCACTTGCTAACGTGTGGAGTGCCAACCAGCAACACTGACTTGACCCCCCCCCCACCACCCCACTTCACCACAACCACACACATACACAAAAGCTCTAGCGCTGCCACCCCCTGCATCCGCCTCTCTGTTTGCCAAGAGTACACCTGCAGCTTATTATCCCAGCCTTTAGGTGTATAATGTAGCACAGGTGCCAGAGTTCCACAGCACCACTACAACAAACAAACACACATACACACACCAAGCAGACACCAAAGTGGGCATACAAACAGATGTGAGATGATTAATTAATACTATAGAAGGCAAAATCTAAACAGCATTCCCTCCCAGTGTTGGGAAACATATGGAGCACAGTGAAAAGTGTCAGCTTAAAAAGGAAATACTGAGCATTTTAAGGATTTACATATATGTGGATGAATAAGGGGTCACATGGTGGTTTAGTGGCTAGCACTGTTGCCTTACAGCAAAAAGAAGAAGAAAGGATTTGGGAACCAGGTCTGACCAAGGGCTTTTTGTGTGGAGTTTGCGTGTTCTTCCTGTGTATGCTTGGGTTCTATCAACTGGTTTCCTCGCATAGTCCAAAAATATGCAGAGGTTACTTTTATACTCTAAAGTGTCTTCACAAAATGGTTGTTTGCACTGCAATGGACTGGTGACCTGTCCAGGGCGACCCCCGCCTTTAGCCCTATGTCAGCTGGGATTGGCTCCAGTGGTCCAATGACCCTGAGATAATTATTGGTTAATCTGTTTTACCAATAAGTTTTTGAAACAAGCTGCCTGATTTTCCAGAATCTTAAATGTGAACATTTTCTGCTTTCTTTGCACAAAGAAATCATTATAACTCAACCATTTTGGTTTGCATACGACATTTTAGAACATCATCATTTGGAGGTTTGGGAAACATACTGACAAATTTTTCTTACATTTTATGGAGCAGACATTTAATTGACTGAGAAAATAATCAACAGATTAATCATTAGTTGCTGCCCTACTCTGAAGCAGGTCTGGATTTGCCTTGGGCATTAGTGTGTGATGCTTAAATAAATACATATTCACTTCAGTGTCAAACGTTCATGCCAGACAACATTATTGTTCAGTGAAGAGCATCCGTTTGATTTCGTTTAATGTCTAGCATACTGTTTATTGATATTGTATATGCTCAGGGAAATAGAAACATACAGAGATTTAAACAAATAAACCACAGGGAGCCATGGGCAGGCTGAGACACTGACCACAGGCACCACCATCCAGACTTAGTGACAGACCTTGTGGTGACATCTGCTTTTACTCAGGGAGAGCACTTCAGCACTTAATAAAGCATGTAATCACACTGTTGTAACTTGGGAGCAGACAAAGCAAAGCAGAACGCGTCACACACCAATTTTTTTTTTCCTTCTTTACAAAAAATGTCTGTTTCTGTTTATCTGACTTTAGTTTATCAGCAATTTTGACATTAAGACCCTAATGAAGACGAACAGCTACTTGGCTCTTGATGATTGATTACAGGTCTAAACTGCGTGAGCAATAAAGCCATTAACAACAAAAGCACTACTGAAAAGGTGTTGGTCTCTGTTCCTTCACACACCTGCATGCAATTTTCTACATGTACATGACAGGAAAGAGGAAGGAGTTGTAGTTTTTAAGCCCGATGTAATTTGGAGAGTTTAAAGTGGCATGTCTTTTTCAAGTAAAGGAGGTTATGTGCATGTGTATGTGGGGGCGGGTGGGCTGCTGCTTCATGACAGCTGGGTTACAGTTCTTTATTGTCATCACCCAACAGAGTAATGTTGATGAGGCAGACCGACCACGCTACATATCTGAAATACTTTTGCCAGGTCGTCTCTCAGGTTTTGCACTGACACTAGGTTAAAGGCTGCACCAGCTTTGTAAAAGCACAGACAGGCGAAACTGAAACTCACTCTGAGTGTGTTCCCTGCAACTCTTCTCATATTTCAGCTAAACTGCCTCCTTACCAGGGCCAAGGAATGCATCAAGCGCCATAAATCAGTGGCTTGATAGGAACTTGGCGTCCAGACAGCGGTGCGGAGAGCTGTGTTGTGCGGCTACAGTACAGTAAAGATGTTTTAAGGTGAACATTACCATCTTGGAAGAAAAGAGAAAAAAAGAAAAACAAGGGGGAGGATACTTTGACGCGGGGAAATTTTGGTCGAAATGACAGAGCAACGAAATCCCTTCTCACCTCCTTCATCTCATTGCATTCCTTTACTTGTGAATCACTATGATCACCAGGAAGAAAACATAGGCCTCAAAGCTGAGTGTGGCGTGCACTTTAAATGAGATGTGTACAGTATAGATTCAGGAAATAGGTCATACATAGTGAGGAGTGAGTGCAGGTGGGCTCTCTTTCTTGGCGTGGGGCGAGAAAAGAGGGAGAGAGTTCATGTGAAGGAGGCAGCCGGCGCTGTGTGTGCCAGGTTTGTTTGTCACATCTCCGCCTGTCTGCGCCTTATGCAAATGGTCGGGGGGGGGGGGTGGCTGGGAGGGACTGCTCCATGGGAAACTGTTGGTGCTAATCCAGCATGTTGAACAGGGGAGGAGAGGAGTACTTTTCAATAAAGCACCCCCACCCCTCTGTCAAGTCATGCACACAGAAACACACACATACATGAATGGTGTGTTCTCATCCTATGCGCGTGCGTGCATGCTTTTGAACAAACAAACAAGGCACACACATGGGTTCAGTGTCTCTCTCTCTCACACGCGCGCGCGCGCATGCACGATTGCACACTGAACACCTGTTTCTTTTCTGCGCATCCAAACAGACATGCTTTAATATGTGAACAAATCCCACGATCTTAAGACCCACTCTCAATCCACCGGGTGTAAGACCACGGCGCTTTCAATGAGATAACAACAACGCTCAGTGTGATCAGCCTGTACTACCACATATAGATAGACTAATAACACGCTCCAACCACAGTCCATGACTTAGACTATGAAATTTATGCTAATTTGTGTGGGAAATACACAGAGCCGAGAATACTATTTAAGACTAGTGCATTTTCAGACAGCTCTCTTTTATTTCCCCAAGCTCTCATCAAATACGTTTTTCAGAACAGATAAAGGCTGTCGACCTTAGATCTCACATGAAGACCTTCACCGAAAGATATTTCGAAATACATTTCCGTAAATATGATGGTGCTTGTGTCCAAGACAAACCAGTGTCCCCTAACCCAAACTTGTGTCCATGCACACACCACAAAAAGAATAATTACAAATGTTTATATGCAAAAAGGAACACCAGTTGTAGGTTTTTGTTCCTATTCTCAAAGTGTATATGGAATAAAAACTGTCCTGTGCTTCCATGAAAACAAAACAAAGGTAACTAAATTAAACCCCATTAAAACTATTAAACCTGGGGTTGGACCCCAAGGGTTTAAACAATAGATATGGGTTAAACTTTATCATGTCAAATACCAGTGCGATACAGTCATTTTAGACCCTCTCAACTAAGAAGCTGTGAACAATACATCTGTGCCATTTCAAGCTATTTCTAAGACAAAAAATAAAGAGGGAAAAAAACAGTGCACAACATTACTCAACTAAAATGCAGTTATTTGCATTTTTACAATACAATTTTTGGATCGCATCAAATTTTACATTTTTATCTGTCCAGTATCAGTCCGATATCGGATCAGCTCATCCCGACTAGAAACAAGGAGAAACAAAAAGCCACGGTTTGTCTTTGTTTCACTTTTTTTTTTATGGATTGTGTTGATTATTGATTTTTGGGAGAGCTGGGAGGTTGAGTTTGTTACAAATATGTTCAAAATGTGGAACTATTCCTTTAAAACAAGAACTGGCTACTGAAATAACTTCAGAGTGTGTCCACACTGCCAATATTAATCTTCCCGTCATAAACCAATGAAGTCGGCACATACTCTGCCTTAAAGAGGACATTGACTGGAAAATCAAATTTCTGATGTTTTATGGTGTGTCCCCGTGTCATCCCCGTAGCTAAACATCACTAAAGTGTCACAATAAACACTTGCCACTTCTGAGAAAGAAGGGCTCTGTTTACCTGTGCTCGAGCAAGCGGTTTTGAAAAGTCGAGTTTAGTTACATAACTAGCACATTTGCAGTGCAAAGAACCCTCCCCCAACAGCTGCTCCCATTCATGGGAGTCAACATTCAACCTGAAGAAGAAGAAAAAGAAGCACCACGGAGCAGTCACTCAGCTGGTAGCTGGCCAATCACAAGAGACTCAGTGTTCTGAGTTCAGAAACAGAGTGCCTGTTCAGAGGCTGGCAGAGAGCAGCAATAAACTGGCTTAATCTGAAGAAACTATGAGGTTTTTGACCATAAATATTATTTAATTTATCTAAGCAGACATCAGTAATCCCAATCTTTGGTTCAAAAAGACCATTCTATGTGACCTTTAATACCTTCCTGCTTGATAAAGTGCACAACACTCACTTTGATTCCACAATCTCAAACAATCAGATTAATTCATTACCATTATTAATTCCAACCACATACAGGATGAATATTATATTCCTGCCATAAAACTTAAAGGATGTGACAGAGTTCTTTGTTCAGGCATTGGCTCAAGTCCAACTGCCCAGTCCAGCCTCTACACTCACAGGTCTGTGTGAGAGTACTCACTGTGCCCTCCCTCCCTCGCTGTCTTCTCCTTGGTACACAGTCAGAAGCAGGTCCGAGAACCACAAGGCGCCGTTACCTCTCCTGGATCTATATGGTTAAAGAAAGAAGGAAAACACAAAGGCAATCAACAAATCCCCTTTGCCTGAGCCCTGAGAAACATAATAGGGCCAAATCATCATCTATTTAGCTTCATCAAATCACTGACAGCAGGCCTTGATAAAGGAGAGTGGAAAATATGTCGGATACAAGACGCTGCCAAGACCCTCACCGGCCCCCCTCACCCCCCATTGAAGCCAGATGTTGACTCAACTGGCCAATTTTGATAAATGGCATAATGATTACCATTACAAATCTGGTAATTTTATATCAGCGTGCCACATTGTTGGGCTGTTTTAATGATAGCCAAATGAACTACGACTCATGCCCGAGGCCAGGTGGGCTTTTCTGTGCATGTGAAGCATGCAGTGCCTCAACCAGCCATTAGGAGCGCTCCCCTGCGGTGGAGAGGGCACCTGGTCTCGCGGGTGATAGCAATGATGGCGCCCGTTGTTGTCATCACATGCCCAGCTGAGTCCATCACATAGGTCCATAATGAGACATAATTGGCTCTTTAGTCCAACTTTTGTCTGTTTCAATGTCCTAAATCCCATTATGAAGGCTTACTAGATGAGAGCTTCATGTACATGACACAGTGACCCAGATGGATGTTACCTCGTATGACCCTGAGAGGTCCCAGCAGATTCAATCTGCTGTAGACCAAACACTGTAGTCTGTTCCTCGGGGATTGGGGTATTACAGTAGATTAGCACGGGTATGTAGGGTCATGGGTTCGCTCCAGGACATGAAAACGAATGTTTGCTTTCAGCGACAACTGTCACGGAGACACTTGATGTGAACCAAAGAAATCCAATTAGTTTAATGCTTTAAGTCAAATGGCCATCTCTGCACTGAACTGACACTGTCCTCGCTCGACCCCGCAGCTCTCACTAACTTTGTTTTCCTCCCTCAGCCTGGTTTCATACTCTCCTGCGTGAGGTGATCCTGGATGTTGCAACACTTATTTTGTAGTGCAGTTCAGTTCACTTGTCCTCATTTGCCTGAGGTGCTGTGCAGGAAAAAAAAAGTGTTGTGTAAAAGTTCAACCTTATATGTGATTTTAGATGAAGGAGGGGAAAAAAAGAAAAAGCAGCACCCACTTTTTATTTATTATTATTTTTATTTTTTTTTTGTGGTCCCACTCTTTACATCGGGGCAGGAACCCTTTTACTACCAAGGGCTAATTTAATTTTTCTAACATCCTTAGCAGGGGCCACTAAATTATTCAACACATATTTCACACTGACCTCTAATGCAATGGCCGGAAGCATTTCTCTCTGGTGAGACGTTTGATGTCATGTGGTTGTGATGATCATGATGGTGCTGATGACAGCAGTGAAACAAGTTGCTCAAACAGTCTCTATCAGTAAGAAAAAATAAATAAAAAATAGTTATCACAATAACCAAGAATTTACAAATGAGTCAATATTGATACTCATCATATGATAACTGAACAAGAATGTGCTCTTAAGTAAAAAAGAAACCAGTAAGTTGTGGTTTTATTGACAGAAAACAACATTTATTAATAACAATTTAAAACACCTGAGGTAAAACTTTTAAAGTGATTACAGGTGTTACACTTCAAAGTCTATATTTTATTTGTATATTGAATATTTGCCAATTTCAAGACAGTTAATAAATACATATTGTTTTGAATCAGGAGTCTTTAAAACAGCGAGTGCCACTTTGTTTTTTTACTTTTGCTTTTAGCCGTTTTAGCTTCTTACCTGTTAGCTAATGAGAAAACAACATTTATTAATAACAATTTAAAACACCTGAGGTAAAACTTTTAAAGTGATTACAGGTGTTACACTTCAAAGTCTATATTTTATTTGTATATTGAATATTTGCCAATTTCAAGACAGTTAATAAATACATACTGTTTTGAATCAGGAGTCTTTAAAACAGCGAGTGCCACTTTGTTTTTTTACTTTTGGTTAATAAATACATACTGTTTTGAATCAGGAGTCTTTAAAACAGCGAGTGCCACTTTGTTTTTTTACTTTTGCTTTTAGCCGTTTTAGCTTCTTATCTGTTAGCTAATGAGGTCGACCAAAGAGCAACCGCTTTATGAAGAGAACTACCCCCTCTAACCGCTTCCGTTAGCTGCTTTTTCTTTCTTATTAGCTGCTGTTTCGTCCCGACATTTTCACACTGCTATGTCTTTAACTTAAAATTCAAAGAAAAAAACTTTGTGTTCTTTTATTCTGAGAGAGAGAGAGAGAGAAAAAAAAACAAGAGTTACTCGTTGTTGTTGTTAGTGACGTGTGAATGCTGCGTGCGTGTGTACTTCACTCTATCTGTGACCCTACAGGAACACAAGTTCAGTCCGAAGGTACCACCCTGAAAAGCACATTACTCGAACTATTTTATATTTTTATTATTATTTTAAGGCTAAAACGATGAAATTACTAACATTTTCTTTTTAATTCCTGTTGTGTTGTTTTTTTTATTTTTGTATATTAGAAATTGTCTCATGACATAAGTCCAGGAGGTTCCCCACCTCTGCTTTACTTTGAATAATAAATGTATCAGAATCCTGTTTATTAACTTTTAGCCCTGTTATATCTATTGTAATTATATATCAGCCATTTTTTAGTGAAGAACTGTTTGGTAATGCTTTGACATGCTTTATAATGAATCACACAAGCAACAAGTGAGCAGTGAGCCCCCCCCCGCATGCTTCATAAAAATATATGACCTATATCAGATCAAGCTATAGCCTGATCAGATGTCTGACTGTGCGTTAAATTAATGATATAATGCATGTGAGTGTGTGTAATGACTTCCAAACAGACCACCTCTAAATATTTTATTGATAATTCATTTTTAAATAGCACTAGAGAATAATCTTGGATTACAACAAGATTACGCCTTCTATACAGACACCAGTCAGAAGCAGCAGTTCACCTGTGCACCAGTTAACAAACTGATTAAATCAGGAACAGGAAATTGCACACAAATAACATCCGACACAAGAAAAACCCAAACATGAAAGTCATTTTTGTAGCATAGCTCATTTTATTGTTTAAACAGTTTTGCATAGGAAATATATCCACTTCCAGTAATTGACTGCAGTAAAAACAGCTGCTAGCAGTATAGGCTGGATATAACAGTAACAATCACAAAAAAAAAAAGTTGAGTATTTACACTGATTTTAATCTTGTGGCAATTTTAGCCCCTGCACCAAATGTAACCAGCTTGAAGGCATATAACGCCTAATGCGCGGCGTTTTCCTAGAAATCAACAAAAGAAGGGATATCAAGGTCTTTCGCTATACAGTTCACAATGGACACCTGTGACTCCTAAAACTGTAAATGAAAAGATTTTTTAAAAACAAAAGAAAAAAAAAAAGAGAAAAGGTTTCCAAAAGTCCTCTAAAACATACATTCAGATACATACATAGACCTTTGCACACACTTGCAGTGTAACTACAAACACTACTGGAGACTGTTTACATATTGTTTTGTTGGTGTTGTTGTTGTTGTTTGCTTCATGTCGTGACGCTTACACGATTCATCGAGTGGAAATGTGTGCGCGGAGGGAAGTAAAAGTGCCACAAGACCCCCCACCCCAAAAAAATTAAATAAAATCAGCCCTGCAGAGAAAACCGTTGGCTTATTTTAAGAATTTCATCCTTTCACTTAAGGTAGCACTCCATGTGGCTATGGTGAAAAAAAAAAAAGAACAAATCACAATCACTGAAACACTAAAGAAGCTAAAAAAAAAGAGAGCACATTTCTCCACGTGTTTTGTCACAATCTGTTCCGTGTAATGCTGTTTTTTTTTTTTGTTTTGTTTTGTTTTCCCGTCACGCGTGAAAGTCTTACAATTATATACAACAGACACTTGGACAGCGGGAACAGGCACTGCGTTGCTGTCTCTCTGTCGTCTTTTGGTGAACGATACATCCCGTAAAAATGCTGGTTTTCATGTTTCCGTCAACGACCTGATGCCAAGTGACTAGCAGCTATAGCCAAAGTATGGAAGGTGTGTGTGTATTGCTCATGTAGGATGAAAGATACGTTATAATGTAGATCCATATATATGGTCCCTAGAGAATGTGTGAGATTTAGGTATATTGCATGAGTGCCAAAGGTCATCATTGCATAAAGTTGTCCTATTTTCTCAGTGATCAGTGACATAATACTTTCAGAAAATATGGTTAACGTGAGCGTCAAAATCTGCCTCGAGGCTGCTGATGGGTGGAATACTGATTCAAATTTCATACGTTTTTTTTTCTTCTTTTTCTTCACAGGTTACACTCCCACCCTGCGTAGCAACAGAAACAGGCAACTATGACCAAATACACATTCGGCTGGAAGGTACATCGCACTTTGCAAAGTAATATTTGTTGTAGTGTATACTGTATTTCATCAGGCATGTGGAAAGTGCAAAATGAGTGATGCTGATCGGTTTTTCAGGCAGCTCAACATCGGCCAGCTGGATCCGAAATATGGCGAAATGTAGCACCGGTCTTCTCACAAAACACTTCCTCTGTCAAGAAAGGTAATAATCATAATAATTTAAAAGAAAACTATCTGGTAAATCCATTGAGGAAGTTGGCCACTGCAGATTTTTACCCTGCTTCACGCTTAAGGTCAGGTGCAAAGTGGGGCCTTTTAGTCCTGGTTCAGTGACCAGCTGAACTACAAGCTGCTACAAGGAAAAACGCGCTCACGCCACCGTCTTGTTGGACAAGAATTCATACCCATTATTTAAAAAAAAAAAAATCATCACACTCACTATGGCCACACAACACTTCAAATACTCGCGAAGTACAATTTGAAAAAAAAAAAAAAAACCCACAACCTTCATTGTTGTTGCGTTTATATTTAAAGATCTGTCTCGAACACCTCCCCAATTCATCTGGACGTTACAAACAGGAACACAACAACTGTAGATTCTACTCATTAGGGACACCTGCAGACTTCTAGCTAAAAAAAAAAAAAATCCAGCTTCCAAATCTAATCAACTAAAGTTAAATTAGTTTTTTTTTTTTTTTTTCCTAAAATGGAACTGACTCATTTTTCCCCAGAATTGAAGATTCATCACAAATAAGGGCCTCAGAGACGAAAAATCTCGACAATGTTTACAGTGTACAAGCTCCTGTCCTGCGGCACGCTCTTTCTTTCTGTCTTACTTTCTTTTTTTTTTCTAGAAAGACCCTCATCTTGTCTCCTTGTGTAATTGTGTCAGAGGCACTCGATTCTCTCTCTCTCTCTCAGACACACACACACACACACACACACACAAACGCTCCAGCTTCCAAAGCAGAGTTCACAATCAGGATATTTACCTTATGTTTATGTACAGTCTCCTCTATCGAATAAACAGCGGCGGCACAGTGACCCTCACACATTTTCGATCTCACTCGCACGCAGACGCACACACACCCGGGGACAATGCACTTCAGTGGGGTTTCCAACGGCCAAAGGCTGCAAAGCACTTATAGTTTTTCTTTCAAAAGAAGAAAACGACAAAGGAAAATAAAGTAAAAGACAGAACAGTGCACAAAGAACGGGGTGACTTTTTTCCTTTTTTTAAAAAAAAAAATTTGTTCCTGAATAAAAGATGTGGATGAAGACGGAGAGGTTGAGCTTGACTTGAGGATTTTTTTTTTTAAAATTTATTTGTTTCAAAGACAGGCCCTCTGCTTCTGTGAAAGAGCGTTTAGTACCATCGCCTCGTGCGGAGGAAACATTTCTTTCTCGATTATGTGGGGAAGGAGTGCAAAAGGTGTCGTAGCAGCATCGGAGTCGCTGCTCTTCTCTCGCGCCTGTTTTTCCTTCTTCTTCTTCTTTTTTTTTTGTGCATTAAAAATGCTAAGATAACGACTTATATAAATAATGCCCTGTGATACGCCTGAGAGGTTTCACTTGCGACTAGAACGGGGGGAGAGGACGATTGCCTATGTGCTATTTAAGTGCTATATTTTTTTTCCTCTTCTATTTAGACATGAAGCGAGAAAACACCATGCTTCTAATGGTCTAATATTTACTTCAGCATACTCTAGGGGGCGCTCTGCTGGGAAGGGGGGAGGGAGTATCTCAGGAGTTGACATAAGTGCATTTCATATATACATTTGTACAAATCTGCTACTTATAAAATACTTTCTAAAGGCTTGCTTGAGCCTGTCTGGAGCTGATTTGGACAGAGCTCACGAGCATTAGTCGGTGTGTGATTGTTGCGCAGGTTACAGGCCACTTCACTGATGTGTTTAAGGCATCTACTCGGGGATTGTATTCAGTGACGTCAAGAATAGCACGTGGGGTTTGAGGAGAAAGTGCACGGCGGGTCGTCCGTACAACAGCCGAGGCTCCGAGGGTTGCGAGACAGGGTTACTTTCCAGGCAGAACGATTTGTTGAAATGATTGTCGCGCTCAAGTCAAGCCGTCTCTCCGCTGGGGGGGGGGGGGCAAGAACTCCTTCGAGGTCACACGCTAGCACCCTAAGTGGGAAGTTGAAGAGTTGAAGAGTCACACTCGACCAATCAGTGACTTTGACGGCTCTGGAGAATAATACCCCCCCCCCACACACACACAAATTCCTGAATTCAAAATACACTGGGACACGTCTCACTCAGTTGGCCTGTAAAGCCGTGTTTCCACCGAGTTTGGTTCGGTACAGTAACATGCGTAAGTTCTTTTGCGTTGCAATGAGAAATAGCACCAAAATAACCGGTCCTAACCATTCCATTATTTGGCACCCTTCCCATGAGGTACCAGAGTAAAGTGGTACGGTACGGTCCGGGTGGTTGGGTGACAGAAAAACTTGACGTCTTGTTGGGACAAACCACCACAAACCGAGCAGGAAAAAAGTGCTGGACATCCTCTCTTGTTGTCTGTTACGTTGTAAGGCTGCAACGATTACTCGATAAAAATGGATGACATTAGATGGATGAAATTAGCCGCCAACAAATTTAATTGTCGGTTACGGTTCTGTTAACACATTAGCGGAACATCTTGTTCCAATAATCAAAGCACCGGCTCGCCTATACGTCGCCTACCAAGTAAAGGTACTGTTCTCAATCAAAACGCAAGCCTGCCCCTGGGCTTTACCATTCCAACCTACACCAAACTGTACCAAACTGAACATACCATGATGGAAACACAGCATACGCAAACAAAAGAGGAAGAAAAAGAAGAAGAAGAAGAAGAAGAGGAAGAAAAGAAAATAAAGACCTTGTCATACACTGCATAGAAAGCAGTCCCCACTTTGGTCAATAAAAAAAAAAAAAAAAAAGGAGAACACCCACAACAACAACATCATCAACAACAACAACAACGACAAAACGACGATATCAACAAAATAAATGCATTACAATATTGTCTATTTCCAAACTAGCCTCTAATAATTGACGCATCTATATAAGCACTATACCTACATAGGCAAAACTTGGTATTGCATATTTTTCATAATTCAGAAATTTCCACCCTCCACAATAGTAACTGGAAGATGAACAAAATGAGCATTGAAAAGTAAGGAAAACAAACAAACAAACAAACAAAAAACGATGACAGGTTATTTGAAAAAGCCCCAAAAAATACTGAAGGAAGGAAGGAAGGAAAAAAAAAATGCTGGTTGATTACAAACTTTCAAACGGCAACTATACACAGCCTTGATATGCGTATGTAACTGTGAGATAGAGTATTACATGAAGTTAAAAATCAACAGTTTTCATTCAGAGTACAAAACAATTCTTATTCATAAAAATGTTAATTCTTTTCTCTCTCTCTAATGATAAATGCAGCAAAAAACAAGTGTAGTGACGTCTCTATATTCAAAGGCAAGGCACGTAATGTGGACTATATGTCATCGTGCAAATTACGTTGAGTATTCCAGAATTGTTTTTCTTCCGTGTACATAAATATGTCTGGACTGGAGAGGCAATGCCGTGCACAATTCGAGATTTCAGGGATCTGCCACCGCATGGGGTCAAAAACACATTTTCACGCTCTTTGCCACTGCAGAGTTCACTCGCACCAGCTGCAGCTTTAAGCCTAATGTACATTTTTCCACGAATTAACACTCTGCGTTTCCATATTTACCCCCCCCCGCCCCCCTGTAAACATAAGCTTTAGAAGCTGATGGCCAAATGCATATGCTCTTGATCTTATCATGAACATTTCTTTCTTTTCCCCTCTTTTTGTTTGTAACACACTATGTGCGTTTAATCACTTATGTTCATTTAATTTCCCCCCCCAAAAGAAATAAATAAATTAAAAAACAAAAAAATAAAAAACTTTAAAAGCTGCACAGGTAGCTCAGTGCTTGCCTTCAAATATATTTCATGTTCTTGTTTTCTCGTGAGGAGACGGTCACGTGACTGACATCAAATTCAAAATGTTTTCTAAAACATTAAACCCATAAAAAAAACCATTTTATATTAATCCCCCTTCCTTTAGAGTCTAAGGGCCGACAGACTGATAGCTTCCCTTCAAAAATTCAATTGCACTTGCCTCTATGGAGATTTTCTTACTCTCTCTCTCTCTCTCTCTCTTTTGAGTCCTTTTGTAAAGGAGTTGCAAATTCTTTAACGAGGGGTCCAATCTCAATTTAGTGTTTTTTGAAAAACTGCACGAAGAGTTTTCAACTCTCACCGTTAAGTGTTTACATAAATTCTTGGAAGTAAGTAGCAACACAGAATAAACAAAGTCGACACATTTTTTTTTTTTTTTTTTTTCTGAACAAAGAGTCATGTCACAGTAAACTGAAGTCATTAAAAGAAAAATGGAAGAATAAAACACTCTGAATTCACAATTTTTTTTTTTGTTTTGTTGTGTTTTGTTCCTATGGTGCACACAGCGGGGGGGGGGGGGGGGGGGGGGGGGGGGGGGGGGGGGGACGCCTATTTTCAAGAGGTTTGAGTTTAAAGAGCTTAGAGTCTCGGAGCATCCACCAGGCAGAGGTTGTTTTTTTTTTTTTTCTTTACACAGACTGATTCACTTGTGTATATGTGTGTTTCAAGATTTTACATCGTCTCCCCCCCCCCCATGCCACAGACGTGGGGAAAAAAAAAAAAAAGCAGGAATCGCCGCTAAGAGACTAGAGTGTCATGCAATCAAACGTTAAGGCATCTATACATCACAGTATTTGAAGGAACTGAAAAGTTCTGCAGAGACAACAACTGACTGGTGGGTGGTGGGTGGGATGGTTTGTTTTTTTATTTCCTACGTGTCTGTCCTCTGAAGCGGCCGACCCTCGTCTTCAGGGTCCCTCATCCAAGGGGGGGGTGGGTGATCAATGATGGGATCGGGTTGAAGACGGGAAGGGATGAGATCTGGGGGAGGATCGGGGGTCAATCGGGCTCCTGTGGCGCCCTCTCGGCAGCGCCAAAAAAAAAAAAAAAAACACCTGCCCCCCCCCCCCCCCCCCCGGTCAATCGGGCTCCTGTGGCGCCCTCTCGGCAGCGCCAAAAAAAAAAAAAAAAACACCTGCCCCGCCCCGCCCCCCCCACACCCGCCCGCCCACTCACGCCCGGGGGTCGTCCGGCCTCCGCGTGTTCAGTTCCCCGTCTCGGCGGGGACCAGGGGCTCACCAATGATGTTTATGCTGTAGTTCTGGTGGACATTTGTTGGCAGAATCGGAGTCCCGTTCGACACTTGGAATGGAACTAAGCTCGCCCAGGTACCAGGACTGTGAACACAGACAGACAGACAGACAGACAGACAGACAGACAGAGACCGATCAGTCATATTCTATTGATCACATTGGCGCAGCATGTGATCAAATACTTTCTCTTAATCGTCCTGACCAGAACACTGAGCATGTATGAGCAGCTTCACTGCTCCACTCACAGTTATCATGCTGTAAAGCTGTGGTGCACACAACTTACAATTTCAACACATGACATTAGAAAAACCGATTTATTGTGCTCGTCTGACTTAAACCTGATTTTGAAACTATGTGTTAACATATTAAGGTCCATTTATAAGAGACAGACAAAATGGAGCAATACCAACGGAAATCTTGGGGGGGCAGTATAGAGTCATTAGTCTAATCAGTCAGGTAAACAGAGTGTGACTGCCAGGCACTCGGCTTCAATGTTGTGAAAAGTTGCGGTGGACATATGGAAATATTGCAAAGGCCGCTCCCTCATTGACGACAAGTAATATTCCACATTAATGGGACGACTTACATTCAGTGGTCGTGAGATCCACTTCCGTTTCTGTCCATTTCGGATTAAGCACAGTAAAGCAGCCTCTTTACTGGTCGCCACGTTTCTTGATGCCTGCAACTTGGCACTCTGCACTGCCATCTAGTGGAAGTACTGTGTAACTTTGATACCACGTGGAGGTATGTCGGGTAGTGACTCAGACTCAAAGTCAGATTAGGTTGAACTTCTATTACATGTACTGATGCACCAATACCACAAATACGAGTACTTAAATTTGAGCTCTTGCTGATATTGAGTACTTAATAATACAATTGCAGCAAGAGTGTGAGTCCATTAGATGCTATTGCTGCTGTTTGAACATTTACAGTCTCCTCCAAAAGTACTGGAAGAGTGAGGACTATTCTTTTATTTATGCTGTAAAACATTTGGGTTTGACATCTCATGACAACAGCTAAAAAAGAATCCGTATTTTAGCTTTTATTTACATCCAGATATGTTGACCAACTTAGATTAGCCTCATCTGTAATGGAACACCACATTTTAAGGGTGCGCAAACGTGTAGGAACAGATCGCAATGAATAATACTTCATATTTAGTGTCAGATCCTTTGCTGTGTGTCGTGTTGGCTCTTTAGATGTTTTTTACCAAATGAGTTACTTCCTCCTCACATCTGCATATCGCCACACAGCTGCTCAGCTCGCGTGACGACATATAAAGTGGTAGTAGTGGAGTAGTCTTATTAGTATAAATATGAGCACACAAGGGCAGCAAGAAACCCAAAACCCAATGCTAGTATCTGCAGATTTTCTTACAACTTTCAGTCAGACCAGAGTTGGACTCAATGTGGCCAAGCAGTTCCCGCCCCTGGCTTAAACCTGGCTAGAATAACAAGACAATAGCGACAAAAACATCGGAATCCAAGCCAGTACATTTGTTGGGAGACAGATTTTATGCTCTGGGAGCTCACAAAATGAAATATTTTAGTTCATGGACGGAGGAGAGATGCTGTGTCCGCCCGAAAAGCGCCCACAAAGCCCCCAAACAGTTTCTGTCACATTTATGATTCTATTCTATTTATCACTTGAAAAATAATGGCACTATCTTGTTCATTTAAGCTGAGGTGATTCCACTTGATTCCCAGCGAAGGACATCATGTGAGTGGGGCCTGACGCAGGCCCTCTTCTTTGAATTGATGGCAGTATAGAAAAGAACGGGGGGGAGGAGGAGGAGGAGGGTGGGTCGTGGGTAAAGAGTGGGGGGGGGGGGGGTGTCCCTACACAAAGCTGTCCCATCCCTATTCATCTCACGCTAATGGCAAAACAACACACTGATTGTTCCTGGAGAGCAACGGTGCTAACTGAAAACGCGAGCAGGAACAAACAGCATGTTGTTCCCGAGGGTCGCTGCTGCGCTACGTAGATGTCAGATAATTAGCCCCCGCCTTCCTCCCTTTCTCCCCCCCCACAGATCCCCAGTGTGCGCTCATCTAACACCCTCCCACTCCTCACATCACTAAGTCTGAGAATACCTGTGTCGCACACTTGCAAGTCTCATTCAACAGCAACAAACTTTATTTCTTATTTTATTTTTGCAAAGCACTGAAGTGAACTGAAAAACCCGGAACAGGCGGAGAGGAGCAGGGAAGAAGGATGATCGAGAAACAAAGGAGGTGAGGACAAACGAAGAGGGAGAAGACGAATGACACAAAGACGAGATGCGTGTCGACGAGAGACAAAAAGAACACAGACAAGGCTGAGGTCGGAGGAGTTGGAAAATAAAAGGCCTGATCCTTTTTGCGAAGCCGCACAAATACAACAACAACGTCTGCGTTCCATGAAAGCAGCTCATCAAGCCCGTCTGCGTTTTATACAAATCACCAGTCGCTGCTCTTTTTTTACCCAAAACAATGCAAGTGCAAATTCGATTCACATCATAGTCAAAATAGTGAAAGAAAGGCCGACACAGAGGAGAGAAATAAAAACAAACATCCTTCAAGTTTCAAGACGTGGAAGATAAAAAAAAAAAAAAACACCCAAACACTCTGGCAGTTTTTTCCTGTCCAATCCATTTTTGTAATGTCTTGTTCTCCCTTCTCCCCCCGCCAAAAATCATCGGACAGGAAACGGGGGATTAAGTTTGTTCCTACCTTGCTGAACAAAGAGCGCACTTTTCTCTTTTTCCACTCCCCTTCCTTCTTTCCTTTCCTTCCTTCCTCTTCTCCGTGTTCACTCCTCTCAGGTAATGGCCTACATTAGCGGGACCACACAGCTACAAAAAGCGGAAGCGTGGGCCTTTTGTGGCCACTAAAGCAGCGGATCGCTTTTAATCTGGTTAAAATTGATACAGACTGTCAGTCTGTATCTACATCCCCTAACCTAAAGCTGCACTCACCAGGATTAAACATAAGGTAGGGGTGGTAATTAACTCTTTGGGCAGCACATGGCCAAGTGGAAGGGGATTGGGCTTGTAAGTAGAGGGGTCACAGTCCAATCCCAGGACAGGACAAGAGCTTGGGTAACCCCCAGATTAGGGTACCAGCCCAAATTTGCTGTGTTTTTTGTGCATTCGCTGTTGCCGTGTCATAAGGATGTTTTAAATGCAGAGGTCAAATTCACTGTCACTAATTATTGTGTGTGCAAATAAAACTCATTCTAATCATCTCATCACTGCAGATTAAGGCTGAATTTAAAACTCTATCTATACCAAAGATAAACAAAATATACTTTTTAAATAAGTTGAAATGACATCAACACATACAAGCACTACTGTAATTAAAATACAACCGCCCATTATCATAATAATTATGGGTACTGTTGGTCCGTTAAAATCCATTTATAGTTTAGTTTAGTATTTACTTCACATTTCTGCACTTCCTGCACCCCCGACCGTCCCCTTCTGTATTTCCTTAGGTAACCTTCAAGATGGCCTCCCCTCACCCTGTCCAGCTCCCAGACCTCACTAATTCTACTCCCTGCGAGCCGAGCCCGGTCGTACCGTGCGCTTCGTTTAAGGATTAGCTCCCTAAATTAGATTATCTAATGGCATCTTAATGGATTGCTGACCCACTTCCTGCACAATGGCAACATGCGAGTCTGGCAGCGTTTTAATTTGGGGCTAGTACTGAGGAGCGCTCCGTTTAAGGGGCCGAGCGGGATGAAAGAGAAATCCGACTGATTTCATCTATATGTGGAACGGTTTTACAAAGGGGGAGGGTGTAATAAAATTACAATCTCATCCTCATAGCAGAATAAAGTATATTCAGTTGGAGTCGGTTTTATCTGTGCACCCACAAGGAGAGAGAGGTGGAGGGGGTTTGCTGCTCTGGAGCTGCTGCAGGGGACATTTTGCACTGCTACCTCCACCGGCCTATTAGGAGGCCTGTTGAAGGGGGTTCAGCGAAGGCAAAACGAGCTGTACACACACACACACGTACACAGGGAGAAGGGAGACGTAACAGGAAGAGGCTCAGCTCTGCTTGCTCCGTGGTGGAATGGTTCAGTATTGGAGGCAGGGGGACGATTTGTGTGACTTTAGGTAAAGGAGAGTGAAGCGTGACCTCAGCATAAAGTCAAACAAAGCTAAGCCTGTCCAAATGCGGAACGTTAACGGCTACGAATGTGACCTGAAATGACTTAGATTCCATGCAGTTCCACTTGGGTTGGTTCTCTGGAGCTTTAGAAAGAAAGAAAAAATGTCCGCATTATGAGAAAGTGTGTTTTTGTTGGCTGTGACCCCACGAGAAAAGCTTGTGACATATGTAAATATGTAAAGAATTAAATGAATTCATATAAAGGGTAGCATGTTGCTTCTCCCTACTTCTTATTTCTTGTTTTATATATATACACATTTGATATTTATTGATACATGTATTAATACAATATATACTGTACTCATTTATTACTGTTCAAAATAAACCAATACAAAATATAATGTGATTAATGCTTTGACCAATATGGCAAGAAATACTGGTTTGGACACCTTCGAAAAGGTAAATTCAGTTAACTTTAATGACCAAAAAATATTTTAATACATTATAATAGTGTCTATAAAAATCGAATTCAAGGTAAGAACGGTTCAAAATAATTAAATAAATAAATAACACAAATTAAGCTCAAAGGTCCAAAAGGCTGCAGACTGAATTTGGTAAATAAAATTTTCGCAATACATACAGTATATGGCATTTATGTGAATATTTGTGTGTGTGTGTAACAGAGAGATGGCTTGAAAGAATGAAAAGGTTACCTTTGCCAAGCAATCCCCAAAGTGTCGTCAGTGGCACTGGGGCCATAATGTCTGCCGTTTTGAGTCACGCTCCAGTCACACTTCCTCAGCTGTCAATTGAAACCTAGCGGTCAGATCACTGGGCCAAGACAACTTCCACTTCAGATTACACTACACGACTCAATACTATACACAGATGCATGCAGAAAGGCCTATGAAGCAAGAGCAGCACAGATAATAATAATGATAATAATAATAATGATAATAAAAATGAATGCAAAGCGAGTGAAGGTTATGAAAATGAATGGAATCACTTGTACAAAATATCTAAAACACAGAAACAAAAGAGCATGCGGTCCAAGTTAGTGGTCACAGCCTGGAAGTTAAAAAAAAGTTAGTTACATAAAGTGGGTGGCATTATTTTGGTAGTTGTGAGTGGTTACTTGCTTGTGTTGCCGGTTAGCCAAATGAAGCCATGCAGTCCAGTGGATGCATGCACCCTGTCTATAATCACTGCTGCAGCGTAAGTGCACTATCAGAGTCAGGATGGAGTACACATGCCCTCAAACATGCAGACGCTTTTTCATTAGCTAACTGTTTTTATTGATTAGGGGTCAGAATCACAATGAAGTTAAACAGCCACACACACACACAGGCACACGCACACGCACACAAACTCTCAAGAAGTGCCAGCCTTACATACGCATTACAAATTATTGCTGTAAAAAAAAAAAAAAAAAAAAAAAAAAAGCCACACACAAACATGGTGTCTCCTCGACATGCATTTTGTGAGCGCACGTGTCGGCAATCCAGCTGAGAGCTATCTCTGCCAGTGCCAGCCTAACCTTGCCCTGTGGTCAACACATCCATTTAGTAATGTATCAGAGTCAAAACTGCACCGTTAGCACTCTGCGTGCACTGGCAGACGTCTCTGCAGAGGCACTTAAGAGGGATTTAATCAGACATACGCGCATACGCTGAATATTCAAAGACATTTGCAGCGGTCAAGCACTGCGTTTTTCCTTTCCTCCGCCCCCCCCCCCTCCTCCGAGCACCTGGATGAAAACAATCACGGAACGCTGATGGTTTCCAACTTTAGACGTGTTTAAATTCAGTAATGGGGAGCCAAGGCCTGATTTCATTTCGATTCCAGAACGAATGTGAAGTTGCGGCAGGAAGGAAAGAGAATCAAGAGAGAGTGTGTGTGGAGAAAATACCGCAGAGATCAACTATTGTGATAATCGATTTGGGTGTTCTCTTTAGTCAATTAAATGGGTTCTCTGATTTTTCAGCTTCTTAAATGTGAATATTTGCTGGTTTCTTCGCTCCGTATGGTGAAAAAAAAAAAAATCATTGTAACTGAATCATTTTGGTTTGTTTACAAACCAAGTCATTTGAGGATATCATCATTTGGATTCTATTGGGTTGCCATTTGACATATTCATTTAAAAAAAAAAATGACTGCCACACACTTCTGTTTTGGGCCGACTTAACAAGCATGACATATTAAATGTACTATACAGTATGATATTTTTTTTGTAAGGTTTTACACCGTAGAAAGACCTTGGACGATAAAGTACTTCTGATGTGCAAGGTCACTGTAAACACTTATTTACGGCCACGTTATACCTAGTAACATATGTGTAAGAAACTTTCAACTTACAGTGTACCTGGTTGATATATATATTTTAATGAGGTCAAAACTGAATGAGAAGCAGCTTGTCTTGTTCCATCCAAGGTATTTTGTAATTATCAAAGATTGAATGACTAAACCCCGATGCTATATGAGCATATCAGGAATGTACGTGTAGCTGTTGGTCTTATCTCTGGTGATTTAAAGTGTGTAAACTATAAATATGAAGTTATTAAATACTATTGCAAGCTTCTATTCTGGGCCTACTCTCATTTTTTTCAGTTATTTGGTCAGCAGATTATCTCCTTTTAAATGTGTTTTACAGATTTTACACTGGGAGCTGAAAATCAAGTGTCCGCACATGGGTGAGGCAGACATTAAAATAATTGAACTTACATATGAATGACCACCTTATACCTAATAAGATATGTGTGAAAGACTTTAACGTTATACGTGGCTAATATATATTTTAATGAGTTCAATTGCTTTGAACAAAACTGAATGAGAAGCAGTTTATCTTGTTCAATCCAGTGTGTTTTGTAATTATCGAAGGATGAGAGACTAAACCCCCCCCCATGCTGCTCCTGCACTTTCCAGCCTGACAAAGGCTTGGAGAGAATGTGCGGGCTGGGCCAGACGCTCGGTGCCACCGCTCCTCCAGGGGCTCGCCATCTGTCCACTGGCACCGGCACATCAGAGTGGCACAGGCAGCGGGGAAAAGGGGGGAACGTTAGCAAACAGATGCGGGCAGATTGTGGATTAGGATCTTTCCTTAGATAATACCAAATGACATCTGATCATGGATCTTTCCCTGTGGAATGCTGCATGGTGGCATTCCCTTGAGGGGTTAACCAAGGCGAGAGATGAATGGACGGTTTTCACACATTTGCTGCCTGGGAATCATAGAGCAGGTGTGGGAGTGTGTGGCGCGGTTGTTTTTTTGTTTTGCATTTGTCTGTGTGTGTGTGTGTGTGTGTGTGTCCAAGGGCTCCTATTTATGTGGTGCCTCATCTTAAATTAGGCTCTTCTATGAAAAGTAGGTTGTTAAGCTTCAACAAAGTCTTGGGGTGACTTTCAAGTAATGTTATCATAACAACTATCATCCATGGATGGATTGAAAGCTGTATTAGCAGTCTGAACAATGAAAGAATATTTCATAAAATATTGCTTCTCTTACTTCTGTGCAGCCTCAATGTTAACGCTTTTAACAGAAATCAGGCGACTCTCTTCACACGCGTGTGCATGTACGTGCCATGTTTCCTCTTTCCTACCCAGCCAGGCGATAAACGGCTGAAACTAAACAACTAAAACTGCCAGAAAAGCCACATGGATCCCACATAATAAACATCCCATCTCCAGATGAGGACAATGACAGAGTATTCAGTGAAAGTGTTCTGTCCTGAGGGACTTGGCTCAGTGGCAGTTGTGCTCTACGCGCCTGGATCCCAGGCTGTTAAATCCTACCACGGAAAACAAAAACAACTGTGACAAGCACAAGTATGGTGAATCAGTGTGGAGACTGTTTCAGAGTCCCTCACGCCAAAAGGGAACATTTTATTTATTTGGATTTGACATGTGATACCCTTCAACAGAGGTGTCACTGATGTGCTTACAAATCCCCTGTTTTTATTTCACGTCTTTTGATAAAACTCTCTCCAAGCTGAGCTGATGTCTTGGCCCTTGCCA
The DNA here is from genome assembly GCA_016785285.1 of Brachirus orientalis. Lineage (NCBI taxonomy): Eukaryota > Metazoa > Chordata > Actinopteri > Pleuronectiformes > Soleidae > Brachirus > Brachirus orientalis. The sequence goes on along the minus strand of JAFBJR010001711.1, from coordinate 596,111 downwards.
GGCCTCAAATAATCCCTTTTGGCTGGCAACAGAATCACAAAAATATGTCTTAAGATAATTCAATTTTGGATCATTAGAAAAAAGGCAACCGCCTTTTATTACATTATCCTTCTGTATTTCTTCGGAAGGATATTTTTATACGTTTTTATCGGCCTGATTTACACTTTAAAATCTGGAACAAAAAGTCCTCACAGCCTCTGGGAGCCAGGCTTTGGAGTGAATTCAGCAGGTCACGCAGCTATGCTCCGACCGCCGCCGCCTGGTGTAGTCACTTTTTTACACCACTGAAAGAAGTAGCAGGGCTACTAGAAAATGTGGAGGATGAACTGTGCAACATCAGCCAAGTGAATCCTCCCTCAACTCCTCCTGCATCCAACAAACGTTTATTTATTTATTTTTTTCACCTACTCTGATTTCAGGAAAATGAGAGACAGGGAGAGAGAAAAAGAGGCAGAAAGAGAAGCGGGGGAACAGAGGCCAGCTTTGTCATTTTTACTAAACATAGGGAGAAAAAGGAAAAAAAAAAAAAAAGCGAGCTGAGGAGAAACCCAGCGATCATCATGTAGCCGCGTGCAGATGCATTCAATTAGTTGTGGTTGGAAAAGCCTTGGCCTCGGACCAGCACTTTCAGTAAGATGGGGTGGAGGCGAGGGCTCTCTCTCTCTCTGCCCATCTGACAATACCGCAACACTCCTAACCTCACGGACACACAAAAACACACCCGCCTCTGCACACACTCACAGACACACACACACACACAGGGTCACCACACGTGTCCCAGGAACCACTGCTGGAGCAACCGCTTGACGCCGACACTAAATATTCGGTTTGTGTACCATAAATGAGGGAGTGTACTGATTACATGTGGTGTGTGTGTGTGTGTGTGTGTATAAGTTGGTGTGAGAGAGTTTCTATAGTAATGTGCAGAGGAAGTACAGCTGAGCACATTACACTCTCAAAGACACCCACATGTCCCATCCATCTTCTGAGTAGTGGCCACACAATGATTGTGAATTTCCTGACGACTGCATTTCTCTCAGGGAATAAATGCCTTTGGCTACTGCGACTGTTGGATTTCAATTCAGGTGCACTCACTACAATCATATTTATAAACTCAACAATCAAGAGGATATATGAACACAGGAAATAATTTAAATTTTGAGGTTGATGTTGAAAGCGTAATGCCTTCTACCAATCAAATTGAGAGTGTGACTGGTTTTTGCAAAGGGTGGGAACTTCTGATCTGATGTGAGGGGAAGATGGGGGGGGAGGGGTGACAGAAATGAAGGGATAAGAGCAGCAAGTGAGTTGAGTGAGTGCCGAGGTGGGGGGGGGCTCTCACCTGTTGCTGGTGGAGGAAGGTGGGATCTCTGGGGCTCAGGCCTACAAAACGATTAGCCGTCGGGGTGCCAGGGGCTGAGTAGCCTGGGTAACACACAGCATCACAAAAACAGAGAACCATGCTTGCATTATAATGAGCATTTCAGGAATTTGCATGTAGCCGTTGCTCTCATGCGCAGTGAATTTCACAGCCATTTTTGTAACACATGTTCACATGGTTCAGTTCCCGGGGCCCACTCCCATTTCTCAGTCATTTGGACATCATATATTTATGACGTGAAAACATTTTTTAAAATAGGTTTAACATTTTAAAGTGTACATGCTAGAGTGTAGTCAACTAAATAGTCACTGTGTCACATGTGCATGGTCACAGTGCACATTTATCACCTCATTATTCCTCTTTACACATTATACTTCTAGTTGTCATTGTAAATTCAGAATACTGCAGACACCCTGCAGACATGCAGCATAAGGAGTTGGGCAAACACAAAAACATTTACAAAGCAAGCAACCAAGTGTGGGAGTGGTGAAGGACTAGCAGTGTGTCATCGGTGCATAAACACCAACACTCACCTTCTGTGGATGTGGTGATTGGCTTGGAGTCGGGCATGGAGAGCGAGACGGGTCGCACGGCGCTGTGATGCGGGGAGGGAGCCAAGACTGGCGTGAAGTGGCCTGGAACCTTTCCTACCACCTGACCACTGCTGTTAGGCTGCAGATAGGTCACGGACAGAGTATGTTATATTTCAGAGAATCATTTGTTTTGTTTTTTTGGGGTATAAGGATATTGTCTCTCTTAAATTGACAAACAATTATTTTTATGATCTGATTTTTTTTTTTTTTTAAATCATTTGGTCCACAAAATGTTCTCATGTGTCATGTTTTGTCCACCGACCAAAATTATTCTATAATTTTATTCTATTCAATAGTTCTTTGTTATATGGAGCAAAAAAAACAAGATATATATATATATATATATAAATAATCTGATTATTAAGAACACCCTCAAAATACTTGATTAATTTAGTCATCACTTAATACTATTATAAAAAAATAATTCAACCCATGTGCAATAAAGAGCCCTCAACCGTATATAAAAAAGTACAGTATTATATATAAAATACTACACTACTTTGTAACATATATAATATATATCTGACCTCACAAGTGGACAGCCAAGCTGTGTCCAATGACTTGTGTTTACAAGCGCTTGCTCGCTTGTAAATGTGCAGTAAATTGGCCAGATCGCCATAAAATAACACAAGCATGTAACAATCCACACTTTGCTAAAACGGTGAGCAGCACAAAACAAGTTGAAACATCTACTTGCACCTTTACGCCCATTTCATTACAGTCTATGTTATTATTTACTTCATTTTCGATTTTTTTGTTCCTGTTTTTATGTTAAGGGATTTATTTTGAGTCATAAATACATTTTTATTGCGAAGTATACACCAATTCTATATCACTTTTACTTTGGAATTCTGTGGAAAAAATCTCTAGACCGGCCCCTTCTTGACCAGACTAGATGCTCATTGGCCCGCAGGATATGTAAGATTGACACCCTTGCCTTAACTGCTCTGTTTGGCCTCAAAAATCCCACTCGCTCTTACACTAAACGCTACGTCTGAAGGGAACACTTGTAGCACTTGTAGTCGCTGCATTGTCACAGTTATTACCAAAGCTCTGGGGGGGGGGCACAAGCAACAATAGGTCCTTAGCCACCGCCGCTGGATTTCCGACATGATTTTGAACAATGATTTTAATGGCACCCATAAATGAAATTTAGGAGGACGCGGGTGTTTAAAAAAAAAAAAAAAACCCCACAGAGAGCAGCGGTGTGACCTGTTACAATGGTGTGAATGAGCGAGTATAGAGAGAGACTGTATATATATGGAGACAGAGAGAAAGGAAGCTCGTGGGAGCTTCTCTTTCAGGACGGCTGGAGATCGTCTGGGGCGTTCGTCTCAGGGCCGCCCCGAGTTCAAAACTCAAACAGGCCTTTCTGGGAGAGAATTGTGTCCACAGGGTTCCCTCGGATGTGAATAGAATGTTTAATTAGAGTGTAATATAATCTGCGTTAAAGCAAGCATAAAAACATTCTGGCACTCATCCACGGGATTATGAGCGCTGTGTTATTTGCTAAGCCGAATCCCCCCCCCCACCCCCCCATCCTACCCCAGCTGGTTTTCGAGCCCTCTCTCTCTCTTCCTTTACCATTTTGCAAGCCAACATCTACCACCCCTTCACCCCTCCTTCTCCTTTTTCTCCAGCACCCCAGCAGAGGGCCAGTTAATTCTGCACAAGAGCCGGGCCCCGGCAACGGCAAATATTTACAACCTTTATCATTCCCCCGCGGTTTTTCTCTCGAGTAACTGTCCCTCTGGCCCCCATCCCTCTCCCTGCTCAGGGGATGGAGCCGTCTACGAGGCTTTTGTTTACAGTGAGAACAGTGGGGATATAAAACTCACATAAATATTACAAGGCTCTCTCATCTATCGAGACGCCTTCTCTCGCTCTCTGTCTCCAAGCACACTGGCTGCACTGTGTACCCAGCATGTAAAGCCCCTGAGCTATTTGATTTACCACGATGTCTTAATACAGTTTTGCATGTCACATGTGCCTGCAGTTGCAAAAGTTCAGTTGGCTTTTTTTTTTTGGTTGGAGTCGTGTTGCAATTTTATTTTCTGAGTGAGACTACTGAGATTTTGATTCAGTGTGTCCATTTAACAATGGGGCTTGGGTACTTTGCTCTTGGGTATGCCAGCGCTTGACGTGGTAGGGATTCGGACCAGCAACCCTCCGCAAGGGGAGATAAATTATACTAAAAGGAAAATGAATGCATTTTTGTTTCAGATTATTTAACTCCCTGGAGACTACTCTAATTTAATAAATATTTAGAGTCACGGTTGTAATTATTGGTTTATCTGTGACAAATATTATATTTTCACATGAAGAGTTTTTAAATTATTCTCAACCTAAGTGTTTAATTTGTGATGGAAATGGGCTTACACTTTAATAGTCTATGTTTCTTTTTTTTCATTCTTTCAGTGACGATGCAGCATAAGGAGGACCCTCTTGAACTTGATTTACAATTCATTGTAAACTGTGCCATAAATAAAGAGAATGACCAGCAGCAAGTTTTAGATAAAAGGGGGAAAAACACAGAACAGGATGATGTTTCACTGCTTGCAAATACACCAGTGAGGGAGTAATGAAATAATGACAAATGCCTGCTATAAATTATCGTATTGTGAATCACTTGAGGTCAGAGGGACGTAAAGCCAAACAGGGTAACAAACAAGTACTTAAGGCCGTGAAAGACGTGCCAAAACAAGCTTCAACGTCTGGCCTGAGGACTCACTTCTTCACAGACACAGAGACACAGAGAAACACAAAGAGAGGACTGACCTGGCTGCTCTGCGGGCTGGACGGGTCGTATGACGGCACGTAGCTCTTGAGGGGATCGGCGGGGTTGAGGTGGGGCGGGTAGCGGATGGTGGTGTGCGAAAAGTAGGGCGACGGCGCCGGGGGCAGGATGGCCGAGGCCGAAAACTGCAGGGGCGAGTGCGGAGGGGGGCTCCTCGTCGATATAACTGCCACAGACACAGACAGAAGAGAGGGAGATAAATACAGAGTGCGTGCGAGTGAGGGAGTCACGATAATGCAATCAGACTGTGTTTCTGTGGGAAAAAAAAGTCCGTAATCCTTCACTTCAATGTTCGGCGGTGCTTGAGGTAGCTATGGGAGCAGTGTCATGGCTAACTATACAGCAAGGGCGAGTGAGTAACATGCGATGTCTGGCATGGACACCACTGATGAGTGCACATTGTCTGGCCAAAACATTGGTGACACGGAAAACAACCTTGGGCTGTGTTTTGGAAAGAACATTTCTCAATCTCCGCCACGTCCAACACAAGTAAAGTAAAGCCACGGACCCACAATGCAGTTGGGTGACACTTGACGGACACAATGCTCCATTCAAAGTTAATGAGAGGTGTTTCAGTTGGTGCCTTCACCAAAATATGTAAATTGTCTGTATTTAAATGGCGCTTTTCTAGTCTTGTTGACCACTCAAAGCTGCTTTACGCTCCAGTTTTGCGATTCACCCATTCCCACCCATTCATTCACACATTGCTGAGAATCTAACGCCTTCAAGTTGAAAGACAACTTACTCTACTCTTCAAAAAATGTCTTCCTTCACACAAAACCTCAGAAAGATGACTCCAAACACTGCAGTGTGTATGCCAGGCCTGTATGTGGTGCTGTAATGCTGCCACAGAAATACACCAAAGGCAAAGGGAAAGATGTGGAGGATGTGGAACCGTTTTCCAAACCGCCCGGTCCACGTGGGCATAAAGCTGAAATGGATTCTCCTGAACTTGTCTTGGAGCGTCACTGGTGACTCACCACTGTGTCCCACACCTGTTAGGCCTGGGTGATGAGGCTGAGGGAAAGTGCTGAGTCGTGGCGAGGAGTCCTGCGGGGACGTGGGGCTGAACAGCGGCTTCTCTGGCTTCTTCATGGTGGGAGAGGACATGTCTGCTAGTGGAAAAAAAACAAAAGCACAGATATGCATTCATACTTCTTTATATGCAAGTCTTTGATTATTTCTCTTAGGCACATTTAAACAGACTAAATGATGTCTGTGTTGCATCATTCAGGGCCTGATAAGAAAGTGAAATCAGACGACTTTGCTAATGCACAAAAACAAACAAGATTATCTTTTTTTCCCCCCTTCTCTTAATTGTGTGTCGCTGAAAACTTATAAAAACGTTTCTTCATAGCTTCTGCTATTACTTCCAAATCTTGTGAATGAAAAGAAAAAAAAAAAAAAGAAGCAGAATTTGATCTGCATGAGAGCGAGTTCTGCTGCGAATGCAGCAGGCAGTGAAAACGGAGGTTGCAAGTAGCTTAGTTAAAACACAGTAACGGTTTGAAATCACACATAATCTCTGGACACATTTCAAATCACTGGCCTTGTCCAAGAGGAACTGTAAGAGCTTTGAAAACCTGGACTTTGCTTTGTCTGAGCTGACAATTAGATCCAGTGAAGTGACACAACAAGTGCTCTACTTTGTGCAGTTGGTTACTTTCAAGGGGATTTAAGAATTTCAAGACATAATGTCAAACGGAATATCCCGACACAACATGTGCTAAAGTCGGTTGTACGCATTGTCAGACAAGCTTTTGTAATTCCCCAGGAATACTCTTAAAGGCTCAGCAAAAAAGAAAAGTCCGTTTTACAAGTTGATCATTATTGCTGTGAGGTTTCCATTACATTTTTTTTTTTCCAAATGTCTGCTCCTGTTCCTTTTGAGAACATTCATCACGTGCTTTTCTGGTCTGTCACACATACGATTTTCAAATCATGCATCTCCTTTCCTGTATATGAGCTATATGAACCCTGTCGTTGAGCCATTCCTGTCGTTTAAACTGTGCTGTGCTGTGAAGGATCCACCACCGGGATGGGAAGAATCGCTCATTTCCAGGGATGGGAGCAACAAAGGTGGCTGGAATTCAGGGGGATTTCCCAGTCTGGGGTTGCAAGAGGATACAGGCTTAAATGTTTTCCCTTTTTTCTTTTTTTTTGTCAGAAGGAGAGACTACTTGAAGAAGATTGACAATGTTTCCATGTTAAAACTGGAGAGGTATTTTCCTCTCTTCTGCTAATTAAATCCTTCAGAGAGTGAACCCGACTGGGACATTAAAAAGCTATTACAAAAAAAAGTCCAATGAGATTAGTTACATAGTCTTATATTTGATTTGTTTTTGGATAAAATGAGCCAATGTGTACCAAAATATGGAAACAGATCATACAAGAAAAGGTTCTCTAAGTGCACCCTTCAGTACTTTCCCAGAGCAAAACACATGAGAAAGTGTATTCCTTCCACTACACGGTGAGGTTTTGTCGAATGACAACCATGTGCGAGAAATGACCGCTTGGCACATGGGAGGCCTCATATGGGTTTAATATCACCCCACTTCTCATTTATTCTCCCCTGACAGAATAATGGCTGTCTTTGGAGAGTTTCCTACCCACTGCTTTCCCTTTCTCCTCGCCCCAAGTGTCTAAGTTTATGCAGAGCAACACTCAGGGCCCTGTGCAATGGGACAAACTGAAATTTCACGTACCCACATTGGGCTGCGGTTAAATCCCACCAATGCCTTCTTGCTACTTATTGTGTTGAAATAAAAACCAGAGAGGAGAGAAATGCAGCAACAGAGGTGAACCAAATTCAGACCAAATGCTAAAACCACACAGCGTGCCCGACTGAGGAAAAGTTGGGACAATTCCAAAGATTCTTGCATGTCACCTAACAAAATGTTTCCTATCGACCCTGTTGAGGCAGCGCGGTGTGGAGGGAAGTCAGGGAGAATGGATCTGGAAACATGGGACAGCGAGGCTTTAATTAAAAGGGTTTTGCTCTGACAATGTAATGAGACATGCGAGCTGTCCCACAAGGATCTCCCTGCCTGTCATGCACAGAAACGAGACGGCAAGCTTAATTCTCTGACACATGTCTCTCGATCTTTTCTTTCTCTTCCACATCCAGTAAGCTGCTGTTGTTTGTTTGGCTTTAATTCTTAATTCCTTCACAAAAAGGTCCTGTTTGACGCACAGGTTCATCACAGTTGTACAGAAGTGCGGCTCCATTTCTGACACGTTTACCCTGCAGCTCACTCTGCAACCTGAATTTCTCCATAACAGCCTGTCACAGACACAACTGTAATTTGTTTTGTGTGTTTGTTAATTAAAAAAGAAAAAAAAAAAAAACACCATACCTGTGCTAAAATCTAGCTGGAACAGTTTGTTTCCAACAGAAAGCCAACAGCGTTAGGAGCAGGTGTGACTGTGTTCAGATTTACATTCAGCAGTTCAAATGGGTTCAAACTGTTCTATGACTGGGGAAGCCTGTGGCTATCCCTGTCGTGATATGTATTTTAAGAGCAGGTTCATGTGCAGATAAAGCCAGATGCCGTTCGTCCTCCATGAAAACTATGGCGGCATCGGCATACAAGAACTTATGACAGGGCTCAGAAAACAATGAGAGGGGTTCACTTTGATCGCATCTATGCCTCGCTAACTTCTATTATGGGAACGCAAGGCAGGGTGTAGCGGATAAAGTGTATGCATGCCTGACAAAGCTCTCATAGGTAAATAAAGGTGTCAAAGAAAAAACAGAAAGGGAGAAGCACCTCCGTCTCTGTCGTGCCAGTTTGCCCGACTGCTGGCTGGTGAGCTGGGTGATGAGTAGAAGTCAGGTCCTGTTGGGCTCGTGTCCATGTTCTCCTCCATGTTGACAGTTTTGGGCCTTTTGCTGCACACAGAGAAAAAGTTTATATATATATATGACTTTTAAGACTTAAGCAAGATGGTTGTGCTATTTTGGAACAGTTAATGTCTGGCATAGATGGAATAGGTTTAGGTCAAGGAATAGTGTTGAGAAGTATTAACAGTGTCAGCACTTGCTACATGTGGGTAACAGTGTGGATTTATTGGCCAAGAGTGAATATTGTATGATCACTAGGGCTGCAACTAGCGAGTATTTCCACGATCGATTAACCTTGCGTGGTCCATACAATGTCGGAAAATGTCGATCAGTGTTTCCCAGACCTCGAAATGATGACCGTCTCATTGTCTTGTTTTGTCCACAAAGCGAAATTAATCAGTTTGAATGATTTCTTTGCTGTCTGGAGCAAAGAAACCAGAAAATTTGAGAAGCTGAAAAATCAAAAGGCACTCAAACTGATTATCCGCATAGCTGACGGCTGATTTAGTAATAAGATTAAAAATCGAATAATCATCGCAGCCCTAATAATCACTTAAAAATATGTTTGTTTTTTCCGTAGCCTTATTAACATTAGCTTTTATATGTACTTTAGAAAAAAGAGGGCCTTGTTTTATAGAGGACGCAGCCCTAGAGGACAAAGCAGTCAGTCCTTTCTAGTATGTGAAGGCCAGTGTTCTTCCCTGACATGACTGCAATCTTCAAACTCACCATTAGATGTCCCTAATTCTTACTTACTGAACCTTAAAGGGAGAGGCAATAAATCAGTCTTCTCAGGCCTTATGCACACGGAAACATGACTTTCCCTTAAACAATTGATTTCTTTGTCGTTGTGAAACACAGCATCATTTCAGGAAATGTCTTCATCCACACGAAACCCCCCAGAATGACTCTAACGCACGCCAGGCCTGCAGGTGGCGCTGTAACATCCATGTATTTTCTGTGAACAAATTCATCTAGACTCCTTTTTTTTGGGGTATAACTCACATAAGATCTGAAAAAAATATTTAGCAATGGTTCATTTGAACTCTGTATTGATACAAAAGCTATAAAAGCATCTGCTCTGCCCTTGACTGAACCTCACTTGGATATTTTTCTGTGATAATAATAACATCATGAAGGAAAAACAAAGTCAGTGTTATGCTGTTGTGATAGAAGGATAAACCTCTGTGCAAAGAGCTTATTTTGTTGCTGTGACTTCCACTGACCTGCCGGGAGGGGAGGACAGCGAGCGATGCAGCCCCACGCTGGAGTTCAGGTCATGGTAGTAGGGTTGGCTGGGCATGTCAGCCATGGAGAAGTTTACCGCTGCACCGTGGGTGATGGGCGCTGTAGAGGACACGGCGAGACAACAAAGGCAAAGAAGAAGAGTTGAGCGTCAGCGCTGATTGAGGACTGTCTGTCCCCAACCTTGCGACCGGAGACGCACAATTAATTATGTGACGGAAACATTATTGATGCTATGCGTTTAGAGGCACAGTGTATCAAATGAAGCGCTCCCTCTTCACAGGTTAACTGTCAGACCATCATGGGAGGTTCTGCTGAGCACTGATTAGCAACAGAGAGCATTTTCACTATCACAACTGAGCCTTTATTGCACATTTGTATATTACCATTATATGTATGAATAAAACCAATGTCATTTATATGTAGCAGATGAACTGAACATAAAAACACTGTCGGAAATGGGGTTGCAAAGTGGTGAAAAATTCCCAGTAATTTTCTGGTAAATTTCCAGTAAGCTTCCATGGGAACTTTAGTTTGGGAATGTTGGAAATATTCCAAATTGGAAACTTTCCATGGGAATATATGAGAGTTTGCTGGAAATGTTGGATAACTGAAAGAAACTGTGTCACGAACAAATTGTCATAAGCAGACATGCATGCAAAATGCAAAAAAAAGGAATATATAAAATAGGTATAGCATGGATATTCAACTGTACATGTATTTGCATCAAATCTGACTCTTTCACTTTTGAACATTTCCAGTTAATTCCAATGGAAGCGTTCCAATTCTGAAAATAACAAGGACTTAGCATCCACAGTGGGAAGACAAATGTCATAATTGCTAGAGAGAAAGGCCGTTGGGGCTAAAATTATTCATTTGTAACGCATCAAAAGTTCGACAGCTCGGCCAATGTGAGAGCGATTGAAAGGAAGTGAATTCACAGCCATCAACACTTTGTTCACCTCTCCGCGGCCCCCTTCAGTACTCAGCAGTTTTCCCACAAAGTGATTTACGGTGGAAAAAAGGTGTTGTTTTTCTCTCTGCGGTCAAGGTGAAGGATACTGTTTCAAGAGAGGCCAAGCCAGTGTTTACAGAACAATAGGAGCTCACCACCACCCATCCTCACTCTCTCTCTCTCCCTCTCTCCCTCTTCAGTGTGTGGCCCGCGCGGTTGTTTGGTTGGGAGTCGATGAGTGGATGGAGTGTGTGGCGCCATCTGTTGTGGTCTGAGGTTCACCACTGGCACGATCCCTCCGCCAGTCTCTTGCCCTGGCAGCCCACTGTAGCTCTGGCAAAGGCCCCAACCCACTGCCACCCATACCGAGCTGTTTGTGGTGGAATGCATCCGTCCTGAGGACGCTGAATACAAGACTATTGTTTTGCTTTTTCATTCATAGCTGAGATTACCCCCCCCCCCACCACCACCATCTCTCCCTCACTGCTGTTTTCTCTCTTCTTGGCTTGAAACAATATTTGCGATGCCACTTGCCCGCCCTGACAATCATCTTATTTAAAAATGTCAGCTTTTTCAAGCCAACAAAAACTCAGCTTCTCCCTTTAGGCCACAGCAGATCACCTCCCTCCATCTTCTTCTGTTAAAGCAACTGTCCTCCTTGACAACATCCATGATCCCTTCTTTGTGAACTTCCTCTTTTCCTCCTGCCCGGCAGTTCCATCCATGAAACAGAGAGACGGTCCGCATAAATCCAGATCAACAACGTTATTTGAGCTGGACTCACCGCTCTCTGTTGACAAAATATTTTCACACTTGCAGTGGCGGCTCCTGTTGCATTAATGAGCGTCCCCGTCCGTTGGAATCGCCGCCTTGAACTCAGCAGCTCACTTTGATGAACCTCAAAGAATGTCTCCCCAGCCTGGAGAGTCCGGAGAGGAGGACGATGACGGACGAGCGGCTGCTTAGATATCTTCCCAGGGAGCGACCGGCTGAGTGAGTGACAATTCCAGTGCGTCCGTCGACCCTTTTTAAAATTCCATCCTGACTTCAGTGAAATCGGGCTCGGTCACGCGAGAGCACGCACGCAAACGCCAGCACAGTGGCCATCTGGTTAAGGGAGTGTGTGTGTGTGTGTGTGTGTGGAGGGTGGGGGGGGGTTTAACCACTAAACAAAAACACAGTCTTTCAGATGATATTCGGTGTCGGACCAGTGAAATGACAGGGGGGGGGGATTCATTTTTAGAGTCACTGATAAAAACTAGATTGATTTGATGGAATTATGACTTTGTGGAATCTTTTCTTGATTGTATCAGCATGCTGGTAATCCCTCTATGTTTCCTCCCACAGTCCAGAAACATGCAGATTTCTGGATTAGGCCAATTGGACACTAACTTGTCCATAGGAGTGAATGCGAGAGTGGATGGTTGTTTGTCGCTGTGTGTGGCCCTGCGACGGACAGGTGACCTGTGACCCCCTTTGCCTTCCGCCTTACGTCAGCTGGGATTAGGCACCAGCGACCGTCATGTGGGGGATTAAGTGGTAGAAGGTGAGTGCGTGAGTGAACAATAAAGCTGAATTAAAAAAATACATGTTAATTATGCTTATTCTGATACAAAACACATTGATAGAGATTTTGTCCATGTGTACAGGCATCATGTTTCCAGTTTTTTTTGTGCAATAAAAATTGCAATTTTTTTTTCAGTGGACTCCAGAAAATGTATTTTTATTCTGCCAAAAAAAAGGTGTGAGAACAACCGTCATATGTGACAAGCAGGCGGCACATTTCTCACACTGGAGAGGGTAACTATAAATTAATAAGTGGACTTTTTTCTTAAAAAGCCTGCACAATCCGAAGGCGCGCGAACTGTTCGCGCGCATGTGCGCAAACAAAATCTTTGATTTGCCATGTATTGTTTTAACGAACAAATCACGGCGGCCACACAACGCACCGCAGCAGTGAACAAGAGGGAGGGGGAGAAGAAATGAGAAGTGACAGGTACATATAAAAACATGTAGGCCTGAACTGTTCAAACACTGTGGCGGTGGTGGTGGGGAGGGTGTTTAACACAAGCGCGTTCCAGCCGAACGGCGCTTGGGGCGGAAAGAGAGGACTCCTGGAAGAGCAACTGTCAACGAACCTGCGGAGGGCAGACGTGTCTGTACAGATACACTGGGTCTCTCTTTACTGAAAAGCACACTGGCCAAACTGGATTCCCCACCACACTGCTCTCAGGTGGAAGGCAGAGGTGGAAATTTTTTTCCAAGTGTACAGACATCTGAAGGTCAGTTATTAATTTTTTTGTCAGTTAACCAAACGCACCCGACTGCGTTTGATCCTCGCCCGCACACGTGTTTTCAGTTACATGCGATACCTCTCTGACTCGCATTAACATAACCGTATCAAGGATGTTACAAAGGTGGAGCGAATCCTGACTCATGAAGTGTGAAACCGAAGACAGATGTCGCCATGTGTCACCCACGCAAGCAGGACGGCAGCGGACAATCATTTCCATAATCATATAATCGGACGATTCTTTTCTCCATGAAGCAAGTACTTCTTTGCTCCATAAAATAAACTCTCGAACGGCCTTGTTTTGTCCACAAACCAAAATTGATCTGTCTCAATGTTTTCCTTGTTATGTGGAACAAAGAAAGCAGAAAGAATTCACATTTAAGAGGCTGAAAAATGGATTTAGTCACCAATTAATAATCGATTAATCAAATAATCGTTGCATCTCTAGGTGCAAATCTTATCATTCCCCTTTTATTTTTCTATTATGTCGCTGTGTTATTATTCATTTGATTTGGCAACTTTTACCTATTTTCTGTAATAATAATAATAATAATAATAATGATAATAATACATTTTATTTATAGGCGCTTTTCAAGATACTCAAGGTTGCTGTATTAAAATCATAACAATATAAAATACAGGAATAACAAGGCAGTATAAAAGGCATTAAAGAATACTTAAATGTAACGGGAATAAAGATAAATAAAAACCAAACCGATGGCTGTTTTGATTGTTTCCTTTTACTTCTTTTAAGCATGTAAAGCACCTTAGGATAACAGAGCCTGTTTTTTAAACATGCTAGACTTGGATATAATGTCCCAAACGCTAATCAGCATGTAGATGACATGAACTCTACAGTATAAGTCAGTGTATGGCAGTGTAATGAGCTGACAGTGAAGTCACCTTATGGCACTTTGGTCATGGAACTGAATTTGTGAAACAAAAAAAAGGGGGGTTTAAACCTGATCTTAAGTCAAGTCACTAAACACTTTTAAGTATTTATTCCCAGATTTATCTGGTGGTAACTGTACACTTTTGTAGTTACACACTTGAATGACCATTGAAGGCTCTCTTCCCATTCATGCATATATGAATATGGGGCCGAAATATTCTTTGTTTATCAGGGAAAAGCATTTCTTTTTCTTTCTGACCTTTCTTTCTTCTAATCCAAATTGTTCAATATTATACAAAAATGGCAAATTTAAGAGATGTTTTGGTTAAAAAAAAAAAAAAAAGACTGAATTTGCTACTGGTGTCTTAAAATAAAGAATAAAAGCTCTGAAAGGAAAAGCAAGTTACTGACCACTTGCAAATTGCAATTTTCAAATCACAAGAGGTGCAGTATTTGTTAAAGCCAAAAATGCGTATCAAAATACATTTTTTGACAAAATATGGTCCTGACCTACACACCATACTCTACAGATTGAAGAGAAAATCTTTGTTTCGCAGGGATCGGCACGAATACGACGCAAAAATCATTTTAAATATGGTTTTACTATGGTTTTTTTTACTATATCAAATTTACCATATGAAACTGGCACTTCCATTCACAATAATCGCAGACATTTATCCAAAACTGTTCTGACTTAGACAGACTAGTCAGATTAAAACCTTTGAGCCTTGAGCCTTGGCCTCTGTTTTTCTTCCATCTGATCCACACAGCATAGCTCCGCCCACCTCCAGCCTGAACCTCGGGGCTAATCACTGACAACTGAAAGAATAATTTCAGTTTAAAGTGCCTTGAACTCAAGAGCCTCGTTTCTTTTAACGATTTTAAACGCAGGAAAAACACACACGGTGTTCTTTATCTTTATCATTTGTACCTGCTATAACCGGCCACCACTCACATCGTGAGCATGCATTAAGCATGCACAAAACAGGTTTAAAATTTTTCTCTTTTAGTACTTTTAAACACTTTTTTGCATACCTGTGTATCCCTGTTCCATTGTTCACTTATCCTGTTCTATATTTTTGCATTTATTCCACATATTTTATATCATGGAGTACAACTGTCAACTGCTTGAACAAGTGAATTTCCCCAGTTGGAGACCAGTCAAGTCAAATCTATTTCCTTCTGTTGTTATTTCTTGTTATTAACTAACCCTGTAAATGAAAATGATGGAAAATTAAATAATAATAATAATAATAATAATAACACACCACTGTGGTTCTGCAGCCTATATAATATATAAGAATATAACAATAACGATAATGAACTTACTTCTGGACACTCGCACCAGTTCTGAAACACTGAAGACTCCTGATTTGATGAAGCTGTCTTCCAAGTAGACTGTAGACAAAGGCACACACACACACACACACACACACACACACACAAGTGAAGCATGTCATCATTAGTTAATTTCATTCTTAACTATGATTAGTGTTAAATGAGCACTAACAATTAACTGCCTACAAAATCATCCCGAATCTATGGTGGGATTATTTTTGGTTTTACCTAATTACTAATTACTAAATGTGCTGATCATGCTAATAAGTCCACTATTCTTGGTAAAAAAGTTGGATTTTAAATTCTGTTGTATTACATGGGAAGATAAGATAAGAGTGACTTCATTTTGGCTGCGTAGGAAAGCATGACGAGCAGCTTAACAGTTAAACTCATTAAACCAATGAGCCAGTACTGACTGCAGGTAATGCCTGGTGAAACAGCCAAATAACCATAAAACTTCACAACTGTCAATATTGACTTTGTTAAGACACAGTTTCACCTGCAGGTCACCCCCACTCATACATTTGTACAAAATTATTTTTAGAAGACACAAGTGATAATTATGATATTTTCTTTGTTACGATGTTGTGTATGACCTGCCCACAAACAAGTCGCCGACACCCAAATGACTGCAGCTCGGCTTTGAATCAGTGCTGAAAGATAGACAGCTTTACTGGTGCGTACAAAGCCTAATGACTCCTGTGAGCCAACGGCTTTAGAAGGGAACCGTGCCAACACCAGAAAAACCTCCCAGGCCTGAGTCATTGCAGCGTTGGTATGTTTGCTTTGGAAGTCGCCTCAGCCGAACCTGCTCTTGAGGTAGAAAACTAATTGTGCTTCTCAAGCTATTTTCATACCAACACTGTGACGACACCGTGCAGGTCAGTTCAGGGGAACGGCACTGTCAAACACACCTTGTTGAACTCCGCGACCAGCCAAATTTGCAGCCTCCTGTTCCGCTTAACGCCGCGTTTGACGTCACCCCTGATGTGACAATTCACATTTAATCATTTCAGTTTTTATATTTCTCCTAAGTGCGCGCAAGGATTACAAATCAGAGTAAAGACGAATCATAACTCATACCGTGAATGTGCCAATTCGAGGAGTAATAGCATGAACTGGACATTTTCTTTTTGGCACACTTCACAACAAACGCTAACCACATGGTTTGTGACCAGACAGGGAAATGTATTCATTGACGTGATTAATGGCTTTAAACTCTGCAGTACATACAGTACGCCAGGCATGTACATGGCGCTGTAGCATTACTATAGCAATACACAAGAAGAAGACGACAACGACGATTGTTGTTATTGGTGGGCTACATGAAAATGCAAGGGTGGCGTTTCGAGATGTTCCCACCGTGGCCAGTTTTCAAACGTTTCTGTGGGTTTTATCACGCCACTATGGTAAAAAAAAAAAAAAATAGAGCAATGACAGAAGGGAGAACTGGTGCTGCACATACCTGGAAGAGGGTTCTTGCCTGGCTCATTGTTACTGGGACTTCCTGACTGCTGTGAGTCTGCAAACACGTAGATAGAGAGAGAGAGAGAGAGAGAGAGAGGAGGGGTCAGGTTAGTACACCATGAGGACAACAACAACATACCTTCTTCCTAAACAAGCTTCCTTGTCGTCATTCATTATTTTCAGCAATAAACCTCATGGGAATGTGAAAAGAATGTTTTTTTTTCCTTTTAACCTATAAGTACATCCACATTTTTACAACATCTCTACACACACAGAAGGACAAAGTGCAATTTAGGATATCTCCTTCAAGGGAGACTGAACCTTTTCCCTTATCTACACGTCGAGGAAAAGAGTGTCAACTGTACGCTGAACAGGACAGTGTTTGTTTGAAAAGCATGATCGTGACTGCTGGGGCAAACTGAAGAGAAAGCTCTTTAAATTTTTCACCAGCAAAACCACTAGGTCATTTTTCACATGGGGGAGTGAGGGAGTGTTGGGAGTGCACCAAATGTGTTCAGTCCTGCTGTGCAAGGTACGAGCACAGAACAAAATGGGGGAGCGGGAAAATACAAGGAAACATGAGTGGAATTCTTTCCACCGGCTACGCTGCTCGGGCTGTGGTATGAGACGGCCCGGATTGACGTCTTTTCTCTCCGAGCCCCGCTGGGAGGGGAATCTATCAGTGCTCAGCAGCTCCTGCTCCCATTTATCACTGCCAGGCAACAAGGGCCCTTTTCCTTTTACATCACGCAGCACAAACGTTGCGAAACATCACAGCAAGCGATAGGAATCATCGTGACATTGCAATCGGTGCGCACAATGGTGGTGGTTGCACGTGGGCGAAAAAAAAAAAGTGGTGAGGCCTTGGGAACAGGAACAGGATTCTAGGTGAATCCGCTTAAGTTTCTTAATGTAACTGTGTTTTTCTATCCACGGTTTGGGAGCAGAGACACACTATTTTTATTTATTTATTTATTGAAAACATGTCCCATAGTAAGAAAATCTCAAAATGCCACTGTTGTGTTTTCATGTAGACAACCAATACACTACTGTGGGAAAACAATGATGTCATAATCCCACCTCTTAATCGCACTAACTTGTATTTTCTTTCCTTAGTTGCCCTGGCTTTCTGTCACTTTTTCTGTGATTGTATACATTATATGTTATATACACTTATTTCGGTGTATACAGCGCCATGTACAGGCCTGGCGTATGTACTACAGGATTAGTACAGGGGTAGTTTTGGGGGTTTTTGTCGTGCGGAGGAAGACATTTCCTGAAACGATGCCATGTTTATGGACAACTTTTTGCTGTGTGGAAAGTGCAAAAGTGTAAAAAGCAACATTGATGCTACCAGCTGGAAGATGAGCGCACATCCTGGCGTGGCAACTAAAATGGCGACAAAAACTGAGTGGAACAAATGAGCGTTTTCACCCAGGGCTTTCATTCCCACTGATGCCAGTCGCAGCTGAAGCCGATATAAACCTGTGTTCATTGCAGAGTCATTTCAGCGGGGAGTGTCAATGTCAATTGGTAAAAGAAACTAGTTTAAACCTGGATTAAAACAAATTTTTTAACCATGGGTATCATAGTGGCAATGAACTACTGCTTGCCTCTCAGGTTAATGGCAGAATCTGAATCAGGAATCAGCCAGGGTCAAGTTTGCAGGGAGTTTATCATCCACACGAGAGAGAGAGAGAGAGAGAGAGATAGAAAGAGGTGAGACAAGAAGCTCGAAATAGTGAAGTCAGATCCATTTGACAACAACACTCATGTTTCTGCCACAGGTCTCATGAGCTGCATTACACAGGCAACGGAGAGAAGCGAGGGAGGAGGGGTGAAAAAAAAAAGGTTGAAAGATTTATCCCTTTCTTGCTCTCTCGCTATGTCTCTCTCCCACTCACTCTTGTGCCCCCTCCACTAAATTTGACTATTAAACAGGACTGCAAAAACAGAATGTTCTTGGCCGAAGCTCAACAATGACAAAGTAGGGAGGGAACAGGACCATACGTTAAGAAGAAAAGAGGGAAAAATTACTATTACCAGAGTGCTTAGCCCTAAAAACGTACAAGACGCACACTGTGCAAGTTATGGTCCTATGATATATCTCGGCTCTGCATCTAATAAAAGTAAATTCTCCCCTAAAACGTATTTCTGACTGTCACATCGTCTCCCGAGTGTCAGGTTTCTGTTCAGGAATTCAATATACAGTAAACGTCTGTATTCCAGCAGAAGTTGTGGACTCTTGACCATGCCCAAGTCATTTTCATTCATCCATTCATTGTTACTGCTTTATCCTCCTCTTGAGGGTCGCGGGGTTGCAGGAGCCAAATGCAGCTGACATAGTGGACATAGTTTACCACATTTTTGGACTGTGGGAGAAAACTCCATACAAAAAGGCCCCAACTGGGATGCTTCACCGTGTGGCATCCCAGTTAGGGCTTTTTAAGGGCCTCAACATAACAGTACCCTCTCCAGTGAGTCTATTGAGTTCAGTAGGTGAACTGAAAAGAGAATTATTTGATTACTTTTAGAAAAACATTGGAAAACACAAAAAAGGCACGAGGCACCAATTTGCCATTTTGTTTTTTCTTCTATGGACTAGATTCTTCGATTACTTCTGGCTTTACACCTGGTGTGGAAATTAGTTTTAGGACAACTATTCAACTATTCTCAAATTTCTCGCTTAATTCTGAATAACACAATAATTAATGTAATAGCATTGCTTATATTTGCTACTGCTGTACACAGTGATGGGCTCGACAACCAACAACTACAGAAAAGGCTCCAGGAAAAAACAAGTATGCTGACTCCTTTGATCGGGACTGA
Organism: Brachirus orientalis; assembly: GCA_016785285.1. NCBI lineage: Eukaryota > Metazoa > Chordata > Actinopteri > Pleuronectiformes > Soleidae > Brachirus > Brachirus orientalis. The sequence continues at coordinate 576,477 of JAFBJR010001711.1, read as the reverse complement.
CTGACCCAAACTTAGAAGACAAAAGGACTATGGAAGTTACAGCCATGGTCTTGGAGAAGTTAGCGTGATGTATAGATTCAGTAATATAGACAGGCCCCAAAGGATGTTATAAAAATTGAAATGGCTCTTCATAGCAAACGGGTTCCCCACTCTTCTCACACACACACACACACACACAGAGAGAGAGAGAGAGTCTCTGAAGCAGGTTTTGTGGCTGAGTTGAGGTTTGTGTGGATTTGGCACAGGAAACTGAGCGGCCTTGCCTCCTTGTCTTCTCCTGTACCACCCTCCCCCCCCCGTATGCCACATTCAGACTCATCCATCAGTCTAGTTGTGGCTGCCAAGTGCAAGCTCACTCCCTGAGAACTGCTGAGAGGGAAAGAAACCAACCAGGGAAGAGAAAAGGAGCCCTGGAAAGTGGAGGAGCACAAAAACAAAAAGGTGAAGGTGGGAGAGGAGCGCTGGCCGGTTTAGATCAGCTTAGAGTTTATGGTTTGGTTTGGTTTTGTTTTGGGCTTTTTTTTTTTAATCCCTCCTTCTCCTTTTCCTTCATCAAGCGCTGAACAGGCAACCATGACAAAAAGAGCAGATGGTCGTGGCAATTAGAGATCCCAGAAAGAATCTTCCAGCATGAGGCCCCGCTGTAGCACCAGGAGAGACCACCTGGATGACTCAAGGTGGGAAGCAAGCATATGGAGCATCTGCCAGGCCTGCACCAGACCTGGAAACACCTCCCCTATTGCATTACATTTTACCTTTGACCCGAGAAGGGCAGCCAGTCTAATTTTATTTAGTGTAAATACGCATTTCTCATGGTATGAGTTTGCTCCGTTCTTCTATTTCAGACATTTCACATCTAGTGCATGTAACTCAACAGGTATTGAAACAAAAGTGTTTTTTGTTTTTTTTTTTTTTTTAAATAAATAAAGCTCAGAAAATGTCTGAAATACAGCCTGAGTCCTGGTATCTGTATCTGAAAGGTGTCCTGTGCAGAAGCCCGGCCAATCTGATAGTCTTTAAATAAACAGTAGTGTAACCTGTAAATAAACAGTTGCGGCCAAGGAGGCTGAGCTTTGCCCTGGAAGCTTGGCAGGGCTCGATCACAGAGCCAGACACCACACACACACACACGCATATACACATAAACATTCACACACACGCGGCCCTTTTCCAAAAACAACATATCTTGGCACCCACCATCCCTGCCACTTGTTTAAATAAACAAACTGGCTCACGAAGGAAGTGGGAAAAAACAGTACCACGTATGAATCAGATTATCCGCTGTTACTCAGCAAAAAAAAAAAGAAAAAAGAAATGAAAAGTTGCAGAGGGATATTTTGGATGTGTCCATGGGTTCTTACACCTTCTTGTCCAGAGGGATACTTATCATTCCACTGTAACGATTAGGGCAATTAGGGGTAATGGCAAGAGAAATCTGGCTCGGCAAGAAAGTTTCTCAGAGCTTGTGAGGCGTCTCTAAGCCCGAGTGTGTTACTCGTCTGGATTTTATAATCACTTAAACACTCTAACTAACCCACCCACTCATTTTTTTGGCATGACACCCACTAAACTGCGGAACCCACATGCACATACAGTGTGGATTAAATTATCCGCATACTGTAGTTTTTTTTTTTTATTTATGTGACAGTGGTGCACGTTCCTTGCAAACATGTACAGATATACTCTATTTAAAAAAAAAAACAAAAAAAACAACAGTGCGCACACGTGACACGCACACCCTGCAGATGCATACCACTGTCGACATTTCAGGAGGAGAAGCCTGTCTGGCAGCCATTTTATGCCGAGCGGGGTTCTGTGCACATGTATAACACTCTGGCTGCCAGAGGCATGGGTCCCGAGCCAAGACGCATTTCAGCAGCCTGGGGAGGCGAAGGGGAGGGCGGTGTGGAGGAGAGGTGGAGAGGTGGGGTGGACTCCCGGAGAAGTAGGGAAACAATGTGAGGGATGGGGGAGCTGAAAATATCGACCTAATTATGGAGCAGCTCTGATGCGTAATGTTTCGACAATACAGCTGCTCCTGGGTAAATATTTGATGTGGCCCGAGCAGGCTTTTCTGCTCGGTGTCCTCCTGCTTTTCTTTCCTGTTCCGCTGCAGGAGACTCCAGCGTGTCCTTCACTGCAAAAGCGCGCCTGAAATATGAGTGTGTGCGTCTGTACGTGTGCGCAGCACAGGGTCATGCAAGCCTCGACAGAATGCATAAATGACTGTATGTGCAGAGTGTGTGTGTGTACAGTGTGGGTCCACTGTCCTGCTCTGCTCCTGGTTTCTATCATTCACAGCTTGGCTGATGACCTCACACTACTTGGGCTGAGTTCCAACAGCCGGCAGAACCGGCTCTCTTCTCCAAATCTCTTTCTTTGTTTCTTTCTTCCCTTCACTATCTGTCCATCGCTGTCCCAGTGCCTGCAATAGTATCTGTCCTCTATTGTACCTCCTCATACCCGCCTCTGAGTATATCTACAGTTCACTGTGTATCTGTGACAATATCATCTAATCTGCCGAAGCTTGAGTCCTGTATCTTCTTTTCTGTTTTGTAATTTAGTCATATCTTCTTCACATTTTCATTCTTTTTTTTTTTAAATGATTCTGGCGCTCTCCTCGGTTTGCTGCCTTTTCTTTTTTTTTTTTTTTTTGCCTCTTTGTTTCTCTATCGCTCTCTTTACGCCGTCCCTCGCGCTTTGTTGTCTAAACAAAGTGGCCTTTATCGGGATGAGCCGCAACCCAAACAAGCCAAACAAAAGATTCGGGCGAGAAAATCTGCCCGCAGAAGAGGGAGGATCTTATCGTGCCAGCCATTGTGTGCCAGCCTGCCAACTGGCGATGATGCCCCCCCTTCACCCGCCACCACTGACCCCCTCCCCGCACACACACACGCACACACACACCAAATGCTGGTGGCATCACAGTAACCACCCCCCCCCATCCGTTCAGTCTCCTGCATGGCATTCTGCAAAGTGTTGGCACCTGACCTGGCCAAAAAAGAGAGAGTGACGCCAAAGGGGCGAAGAGAAATGATGTAGCCGATTTGGACGCCATCTTGTGTCGTCTCACAAGGAGCTCGAGCTCGACTAAGCGGCAAAACGCAAGCATTTGAAATGCAGAACAGCATCATAGTTGAACTCTTTTATCTACATTTCGTGGGTCGTCAGGCCTCGACAAAAAACATCTGATACCTCGGCGCAGACGGAAATCGATAGTCCTGTATTCCTTTTGACAAACTATGGCTATGTTTCACCACACGCACACACACACACACTGTGTAACACTGTAATGATTATCTCATAATTGGAACAAGGCGAGTATTTCTTATTGACTTACAGGACACCTGGTAATCCGGATAGCTACCCTATCGAATGACACTGATGGGGGAATGCAGGTACAATAGGATGAGTTACACACACATTCAGATGAACATAAGAGAGAAGGTGGGAGAAAGTGAGAGGGGGCAAAGTTGAAACGTCTGTGAGAACAATGACATTTTGCTTCTTTTCTCCAAGACAGACACCACAGGCTTGTTCAATGGAGCAGGAAGGGACACACACACACGTACACACTCAGTAGGACTCTCGGGGGTTTGAGACTTATGGAATCAAGTGGGATCCCAGCCCAGACAGGAACAATGACAAGCTATACAGTGTGTGTGTGTGTGTGTGTGTGTGTGTGTGTGTGTGTGTGTGTGTGTGTGTGTGTGCACGCATGCATCATCAGTGTGTTTGTTTCTAATCAGTGCATGCTAATGCTGGTGGAGAGCGGGCCCTCTTTCTCTGCGCCGGGCTCTCTGTGCCTTCTCCTCCATAAACTCTCACGGCAGTGAAAAGAGGAGAACATTTTAACCGAGCCGGGGGAGGACAACGGGCTCCTCATTGAGGTCACCAAACAGTGTGGACGGGGAGGGAGCACATTCAGTTGGCGAGTGGGCCCCGAACAACGGACTGAAAGGCCCGATGGATCATTAGCCACATCAGCCCGAGAGAGGGGAAGGAAGAACCGGGTCGAGCACAAAGAGATACGCTGCCTCCAAACTAAAGATGCAGATGAGGGTTAAGCCACCTGAGTGCAACTTCCCCACCTTTTGAATTTCGGAAAGAAAGTTAACCCACCTCGACACATTCGTACATAAGTGGGTGATGCAGTCAGTGACTGCACATCATCAGCCCCATAAAAATGGCCCTCCAGGCCTCCACTCCACTCAGCACTTAGTGTTTCCTTACTGTACTTACTCCCACAGTGTTTGTCCTTTTCTCACACTGCAGCCGCTCCTTTTGCTTTTTTATTGCCTTCCCTCCTTTTCTTAGTCCTCTTTCACTCTGCCTGTCCCTGTCACTTTACTCGCAGCTTGCTGCCTGAACCTTTTTTTATCTCCTCTGTGACACCTGGTACCGTCCATTACATTAAGTGATAATGTTAAGACATAATGTTAAATAATTAATAAAAGGATGAACAGAACATCAGTCTCTTACAATTTTGATAATCTTACCAATCATTTAAGGAAATTATGATGTAAAATTGCCCATTGGGTTTCACTTTTTATTGCAGCCTATGGCAGAGTGGAAAGGGAACTGGGCTTGTTGCCGGTTTGAATCCCCAGCCAGGTCAAAAAGGCCCACTGCTTCTAATTCTAGGAAGGTTCCTACAAGATGTAACTTAAAAACAAGCCATGCTTTGGGAAGCTATGTTTAAATATTTGACATTCCATAAACAAAACGAAATGTTCACTAATGTGGCAAATGAAAACAACAAAATGATTAAAAGTACTTCTTAGATTCGCCATCTTTTTCTTCCTTTTTTTCCTTTTTGGACACTATAACAATCACATGAATTGGTTGGCTTTCCCAAAGTGTAGTCTCATCATTCACAAGTGTAATCAGCGTTAAGTCTGGCCTGTGAGAAAAAAGGGAACTTTGCATCTGCGTTGAAACAAAGGGGCCCGTCAGTGGCCAACCTTGGCATCTTTCTGGTATGCACCAAACAAACAATTAGCTTTGTTGTGGTGTAATTGACTGGCAGGACAATGTGGCATTTACATTTGCCCGCTGTTGCCACCCTGCCATTCGGCGAGCCAGGATAAAAAAGGATAGGACCATGCAAGGGTGGAAGGTTGGCCACATCACTCTCCTTCGTAGACACTTTTTAATAACCGTGGTGGCAAACTTCCAAGCAGGAGTGTTTTCTTTTTTTTTTAATGCACGGCTGTTGGCGGAAAGAGGGGAAGGGGGGGGGTGGAGTGAGGACGAGACTATAGATTTCATTATGCATGCGTGTTTTCTCATTCATTGTAGTGGTGGGAAGGTGGAGAGGGTAGGGGGTGTGTGGTGGGAGGGTTGCGGGAGCCAAACCAATGGCATTCCGTCATTGTAGTCCTCCTCCTACACACACACACACACACACACACACACAGACTGACACACACACAAGGAGCAGTCTGGGAGCGAGCCGCTATAGGCTAATGAGGTGACACTCACCGTCTGGAGACTCGCCAAAACAGTCCATTAACTCCTAGCCAGTAGTTAAGAGAAGAAGAAGGAGAAAGGTGGTGGGGAGGGTGGGGAGGAGAAAAGAAGAGGCGGGAGGATGAGGGGGGGTGAAGTGGGTGGCTAGCCGATGGGCTGGTGGGTGGAGCATGTGAGGGGCCGCGAAAAAAAAAAAAAAAAAAAGAAGAAGAAGAGAGTCTGAAGTCTTTCAGGATGTGAGGGTGGGGGGTATTTCTGCAGTTTTGTAGTTGTGAATGAATCAGCGGGGTAGCCGGTGGGGTGGGGTGGTGTTCGTGGGGGCCATGCACGAGCGTTCGCTGTCGGCGATTATGCGCCGTGCTCCGAGGCAGCTCTTGAGGAAAAGTGAGACAGTGTGTGTGTGTGTGTGTGCAAGACGGAGTAGAGTTGGAGGGGTGGGCAGTAGATGCTGCTAAAGAGCAGAGGACAAGGGTGATGGATCCCAAACCCCCCAGTCAGGCAGACAGACCTTTGACAGAGGAGCTCTGTGATCCGTGTCTTTCATCTGCAGAACCCCCCCGTCCACTCGGATAATTATTAGACAAATGCGGAGGACCCCTGCTGCTTGAGTGGCAATGGGCATGGGAGGCCAGAAACACAGAGAGGGGATTCAAACCTGCACGTCTCGACTGGTCCAAGGTGGGGGTGGGGGTGTGGGGGCTGGACAGAGGGAATGCTAGCTGCTCAGGGTGTTTAGGGGTCTGGGAAATTCCCCGCTCTCCCAAGAGAGACAAGTTTGCCCTCAGAGCATAGTTCAGGGACAGCCTGGTTGTGATACTCACAAGGCTTAACTGCTGATAGCCAACGATTTTCTTTCCGCTCCCATATATTGTCCCCCCCCCCCCCCCCCCCCCCCC